>CAJQZP010000969.1:312500-402500 GCA_907164705.1 Parnassius apollo | reverse complement strand
TACCAAACTGATGGTTGTGGGGTCCATATTTTTATATATCAAGCATCCAATCAGCAGTGATGTGGCGCTACTGTCGACGGCACTCTTAATATCTAGGTTTCTTTATTATATTCAGTTAGGGCTGCACTATAAATATCCCACTCTTTGGTCTTTTAGCCTTATTAAATCGTGTCCAGCTTATACCTTTTAAAAATGTTTGCTACAAAATTCGTTCCGTAGTAAAAATTCTCCTTTTTTTAATTTGCTAATTGCATTATATTCTGTGTCTTTAAACAATTGATCTCTTACCCTATCTCTGCCGCTAAATAGTGTAATTACGAACAGGGAGGCATTCCATATTAGTCCTCATGGGTATCAAGGCATATGTAGTCTTCTTTTACTTACTATCATATTAGGCATAGTATAAAGAGACCAAAGATGACCACTTGACATTTCTATTTCCACGCATAAATAATACGCAACATTATTCAATAGATTTGTCTATTTTTGCCTTATTTGAAAATTAAATAAGAATAAGCGAGAGTATGTAATTAATCTAGCAATTATTCTATAGATAAGCATATTATGCCATAGACGAATTCCTTAATGATAAATTTTGACATTAGGATATATCCATTAATTGATGACATTGTTAATAATTTATAACAATTATAAAACCACATTGGGTGCGTTTGGCAGAAAAAAGCGCTAGCAAGCGCTTGTAAACAAAATGGCGATCGTAAGCGGTAAGTGCTGTCAAATCGTAAGTAGCTATTTTCCTCTAGGACACGATATTAGTTTTAACCGCGGAACTTAACCTAATTTAAATATATGTTTGTAAAGTATTCATATTAAAAACTTACCAATCATGAATTTTTAATAACATGTATATGTTTATTCATGTCATTATATTACTTAAAACTAATATTGCACAAAACAACTTATAAACTCTACTTCAAAACAAACAAATTAAATAAGCAAAATGGCGGATTGTGTCAGCGCTACTGAAGTAGCAATCGTGTCCTGGCCGAAAACTATTTTAGCGCTTGTAAGCGCTTGCTAGCGCTTTTTTCTGCCAAACGCACCCATTGGGTGCTAAAACTACTTACGATTTGACAGCGCTTACCGCTTACGATCGCCATTTTGCTTACAAGCGCTTGCTAGCGCTTTTTTCTGCCAAACGCACCCATTGACTACAAACTTATGGGTACCTACATGTTATTACTAGATGACAATAAGAGAAATTGTTGACAGTTACTGTATGTAGTACACCATACCGAGATATTAAAATATTTCCTATTAAATTATTATAAAATTCTTTTAATTAGAACCTGACGTAAGTGAAAAAACGATAGTTATTAATGTATGTTGTATACATATATTCATTTTTTATGTTGTACGAATAATATATATATAATATATATAATATTTTGAACGAGACATAGAGTACCTACCTCATATTTCATTATGTACATATCGAGATCTGTAAATATACCTATGTTCACAAAATAAACAGATATGATTAGATCAAAATATTTTAAAATAATAATACCTGTTATCAGGAAAATTCTACTGCTCATCTCCTGGTTCAAGCTTCCCTCTGTCGCCTATTACGACACCCACGGGATAATATGGGTAGTAGATATTCTTTGGTCACAACTACATGGTTATTACGATTTTCCTGATAACAACCGAATAATAACAACTGCGTTTGCCCACTAGTAATATTTAATTCAAATAAATAGTCTTAAAATACATACGTTTTTCTAACTTCAAAGCTCTTACTGAAATATGAGCCGAATTTAACTTTACTTCTGTACGGAAGCAATCAATAACTTGCAGAAAATAAATAGTATTTATTGTGAATAGTTAAAGCGGTTTTAAGTTTGTTTAGTTACGACTACTACGTTGAAAAGTTTTCATTTTAATGCAAGTGACGTAAAGTATAACGTCGAAGCTTGAAGATTAATTTATTAATCATTTTTAAGTTAATTGTTTTTATTATTGGTGGTAATTTTCCTCTGCGTTAAAGTTTTTCTAGATTAATAATTATCATTCTCGCATTAGTTTCTATTGCTACAAATAGAATATCCACTGCTTTCAAGCTGGCATAATTAGATCTATGACCAAACGAACAATTTGTGCAGGACGTTAATGGAAGTAAGTAAGCAACGGCCAATGTTTTGCTGGTCTATCCGGAGGTCATCACTTACAAGGTTAAATGTCTTGGCGTGTCAAAGTAGATCTTTGAAGTCCCCAGACAAATCACGGTTTTTACAAATATATATCCAACGTAGTAGAATCACAGAGTAAAGAAAATAAGGACCAGAAGGAAAGCTTCCTAACAACGTCGAAAATGTATACCTATTCTGATAGGGATGTCACATGATGTATGTGAAAAGTTTAAGGAAAACATAAAAATATTATGTAGTATAAAATACCCTGTAAATGTAAAATAACCTGTGTATTGATTATATCTAATATTAGTGTAACAACATATCTATTAATTGTTCGAACTTAACAGCTGTTTCGTATGGATTAATTTAAAACGGTAAGGAAAAACTAAAATATTATATAGTGTTTAAAACAACATGCGTATTAATTATAATTTATATTACAAAAAAAAGGAAATATCCTTATTTTATCTAGAAATATTCATGCATATTCTGCAACTATTAGGAATTTTTGCTTATACAATTCACATGTTATTTACCTATACAAACTTATAATAACTTAACTCTAATTATTTTTCTTAAAATAAATCTAATTATTTACTAATTTCAAAAAACTTAATAAATTGATTGGAACATAAAATTTCGAAATATTGTTGGTCTATTTATTTAAACGCGCGCGACTAGCAGCCGTTTTCTACCGTTGTATGGGTGTATTCGTAGAAAACCGTTTTTTTACTTAACTTTCTTTTTTTATATATAATAAGAGTGACAAACGCTATGTGGAAGTGAAATAGTATGGATATTTACATTTATCCTCGATTAAGAATCAAAATGCAGATGCGTCATCACCCTTGAAGACTAAGATGGAATGCCTCGTTTCAGTAAAAAATGGTTTCCGATTCTCTACACTCCCCATGCAAAACAAAACAGCCTTTGGTTCCTGTTTGAAGCTGGTATTCTGTGAGATCGTAGTCCTACCCCGGTTGAGCTACAACCACACTACTAATATAGCTACTGCATGACTCTATCACGTAAAATAACTCGCTTTTAAAATCAAATACCTTATCGAAGTATTTGAAGGAATAAGGTGAAAATTGTTACCCAGAACGCGTCGAATAACTCTATACATCTCAGCATAGTGATCCCAAGGGAGGCATATGAAATAATACAAAATTTAAAAAGTAAAATAAGCTTCAGGATAGATGAATTACCGCCAATCTCAATATTATCGAATATTGTGCAGATGTGTTAACCCTACCACTCTGTATACTTATCAACCAATCTTTTATAGAGTGCATTGTAAGAAAAGGCTTTAAGCTTTCATGTTTTAGGGTTTTTTCAAAGGCGATATCGTAATGATGTGAGCAGATTAATTGAAGAAAATTACGGTTTTATAAAGATGATCTTTATTTAGTGTACTGCAATGGAAAATCATAGTTTTTAACGACGGTCTTTTGGAAAGTAGATAATCCCTACAATGCGTTTTACGAAAATATGCGTTAGAGTTATCTTTCAGGTCGAATACAACCATTATTATAAGCTAAAATACCTTATTTTATTATATTAGATACCTTATTTTATTATATAGCGTTACTATAATAGAATACATAGTCTTTTAGTACATAGCAAAGCCTAAAATACGAAAATATTTCGATTTAATATTAAAAACGATACTATAAAATCACCAAAACTGTTCACTTCAATGTCATTTTTTTCCGTGTATTGGGATATAACTTTATTTATTTTAATTATTTAATCAAAATACAGTTAATGTTAAACATACCAAAAATTTTCAGCTCGTTTTATTCAGTCAATTATTTTATATGATTATTTTAATAATACTATAAATCATCACGCGCAGTCACCGTCCGATTCAGTACGCCCCGGTTACTGGTAGAGAATACCCTATGGCGTTAAGTCCGCCATCTGTACATATTTTTGTGCATGAAAGCGTAAATAATTAAAATAAAAAAGCGTCAGTGCTCACAATACAAAAATTGGTGGAGATTTATGACGTCATATATTTTCCTAGGCTAACGCTGCAGTATACTGGCAGTCCATAAAGGAACAAATTTTATACAGCAGTGCTAGCAGTAAATGTCGAAACACGACCTATATAAACATAAGAAGTTGAATATTTTTTTTATTTTACCTACATTTATCGGTACTGAACTCATCAACATTGTGACATCTAAATTGCCGTTACAATCGAAGTAAATAATATTTATAAATTAATTTTTGTGAGGGTGACAAATGCGCCGCATCGTCTAATTGATGGTAAGTGGAGGATACTACTATTATCTAGATGTTAGTGCTGTTAGTCTATGCGACTCTTACAGCTTCATCTGTCTCAGGGCTCGCTGCCTGTGTGGAGGATATACGTAAACACTTGCGTCGATCCTTTATTAATGAACATAATGAAGATTCTTAATAGAATTAGACGGACATTATTTTGCTAAAAACTATTAAATAAAAGATGTTATACATAATATTGTTAGCTAGGATCCGCGTGAAAAATTAAAATAATGTGTTTTATTTAATTTACAGAACACTTCCGGCATCACTAAATAATTGCGAACACTATCCTTGTCATCACTAATCCCAAAATCACGACACTAGGAAAGATACACCATTGTTGATAATACGACACGTGTTTTACTTCCAAACGAGGCATGGTTAAGAGAAATAGATTCTACGGTAGCAGACCGATAAGAGCTAATTGACTTTTAAAATCTTTAAAATGCTGATGCGTTATCTCTCCTGAGTCTTGAGCACTCTGATGGAATGCTCTGTTGCTAATAAAAAAAGCTCTAGTTACTTGCCAAACAAGGCACACAAAGTTTTGTGTATTATACACAAAACTTTGTGTGCCTTGTCCTGTGCAAGCGTGGGTCTAAACTATGAGAGCGAGTCCTTCTCAGATCGAGCCCTCACATGTGTTTTGCAGCTTTAATTCACTGCGTGGTTTCTCTATCAGGTTATTGGTTCAATGCACGGTAAATACATGCTGCAACTATATTATGGTTGTAGTACAATTAGGTCGGCTCGACCGGAGAAGTACTACACTTTCATAAAATACCATTGTAAAATGGCAGCTTAATGCTATCCGTGACCGTGTTTTTTCGTATAGTGAGTGTAGAGAACCGGAGACACATTTACTGGAAACGAAGCATTCCATCTCAGTCTTCAAGGGTGACAACGCATCTGCCATTTGATTCTTAATTGAGAATTAATGTTTGGATGAATATCTAGGGGCTATACTCGTAGCATCCATTTGCTATCAGGTGGACTGTGTGCTCTTTTGTCTCATTCTATAAAAATAACTTAAAATTGACCTAAGCAAAATATGACCACTGACTGTTAGCGCATTGTTAATGTATTTTATTTATTTTAAGAAATCATAAATACTCGTAATTTCTACATTATAGTAGCACCGAGTGGGCAACCAACATGGTCATTATACGAGTAAAAGTAAATGTGAAGACACAAACACCGATTGCCGCTTTTTAGGGAAAGAATATCTAATGCTAGAAGGAGAAATGGCTACGGTGAGTACTCCGACCACTGTGCTATAGGGACGTCCGAAAAACGTTGACATCGAACATAATATAGGAAGTTATCAGTAAGAATATGCGAAATGAGAAAGGTGTAGTCGTAATGAAACAGCATTCTGAGTGTCTGATTACTTCGTCTAGTGTTTTAGGTTCTAGTACCAGTGTCGGAGAATTCTTTTTCGGCTTAACGATAACGTCTTGACATCACACGTCGATCGAAGCGTTGCAAATAGCAAAGAATACAAAAATGGAATGTGTTCGCATGGATGCTCCGTTACAAAAATAACCTAATAAAGTCCACTGCTGAACACAAGCCTCCCCCACAGATTTTCTCATATTTGCCATAGTTGCCACGCTTGATAAGCCAGTCGGAAACTGCAGTATTTTCTTTGTAGTCGTTATTAGGAAGCCTTATGCCCATCTCCTGATTTGTTTCCCTCTGTCGCCTCTTACGACACCCACGGGATGATATAGGGTTGTGAAAATTTTTATAGCGCCATTACACGGTTCATTAATAATGCTCAACCTAACTTAATTTCGACCTCTTTGTATGAGAAGGAATGAATGAAACGAATTAATGATATTTTATATACCTTTATTTGTAGAAAATTGGGTTACGTTAGACAAAATTAAATTCTGGATTTGTACGAATTAGTATGCCTGTGCATGAGTGTCTGCGTACACTTGTAGCAGTGCAATGTGTTCTGCGCAATTAATAGCTATCGGAATATTTTAGGAAGTTATCCCCGTGGTTTAAATTAGTCAGGATATCATCATTATTGTCACCACAAGACTAACAAGTTTTATTGTTATAATAATAGTTGCAAACTTACTGATGTCGATACTGTTATCGATGTCGTTGAATATGGCGAATTATTTGTTAAGAAAGTAAGTTTGGAAAGAAGGCTCTCTCAGCAAATATACTAAAATAAGGCTTTTACGGAACAAAATTTATTTATTCCGTAAGGACATAATAATAGCAAAGCGTAGTTCCTAGTAACTTTCTCGTTATGACCCCGATATAAAGTCTTGTAGCACTTGAAATTGTATTTAAACTTTTATCAATTTTGTTACTTTTTGAAAGACCGTTACTTAACTTAATGACTAAATTAAAACTTATCCCTAGAAAAGTGATGGGCATTGTTTGGTGATCTAGTGCCGGTACGGTTAATTACATCTTTTACCATCTGCAGTAATGCGCGATGAGCATTACTGTAGGTGGGTACTGTGAAGAACTGAACACAATAATGGAGATGCTCGCAGTTCTTCTAACAACTTTGGTCAAGCACTCGTCCCACTTCTCCTGTACGATAACGCGCGTGTGCTCATACTGCACAACAGACAGTCAACAGATAATAATGCGGATCAAAATTCCTTCGTTTGCGTGTCTATTAAGCAGAAAAAGGCACACAGAAATTGTAATATTAAGACAGAAGAAAGAATACTATTTCTGTGACAAGGCATGTCTCGACGCGTACTTCACGCTGGCGATCATTTAGTTCGTGGGACAACAATTTATCAATATTGTTTTGATCATAACGTCGAACGCTGACGCTAATTCAGCCGTAGATTGAGTAAAACCAGCTTCCATAATCGCCTTTAATTCGTCGTTGTCGACTAAAGTTTTCGGACGACAACGGGGTTCATTTTTGAGGTCGAAATTTACAGAACGGAAGCGGGTATACCAATAACAGGTAGTGCATTTGTTTGTAGTATTCCCTCTGTTAACGTCGTTGATGTTGCGTGCTGCTTGTGCCGTGTTGCTGGCACGACAGTATATACATATTCCATAATTACTCGAAGTTTTAATGTATCCATGATGACGAAAACGGTTCAAATGCAATGAAACCATATCGCTTATTAATAAAAAATGGCTAATTTAGAAAAAAGAATTCCACGTTTTTAAGATAAAATTAATTTGAAATTAGAAATCTTAGCCAAATAAAAATATTTCGATTTGAAATGACCAGTACTGCAGAACGGCAATTTCATAGTTTAAGACCTATTATTTCATCATCGCAACCTATATTAAAATAATTTGCATAAGGCAATCAACGGTTTGAAAAGTAATCCACTAAATAACTATTAATATTTTATTAAATAACTATAGGCGAAAACCAACCCCAAAATCAAATTTATATATTGTTGATTGGATAGAATAATTTAACGAAGATTTTGGCTTTAGGATTAACTCTTGATCAACTTTTTAAAATATTAAAAAAAACATATCAGAATTATATTAGAACTTACCTTAGTAGTTAATAAATAAAAACTCAACATATATTATTTTGGGTAATTGCTTTTTGTTTTAGTGATGAATAATAAAGTATAAACGAGTATAGCGCTTTCTTTGGGACCTAACAATAATCGTTAAGTAGGCCGCGTTGACACAGTGTGAATCATTTATGATAAAAAAGTCTGATTTTCCAGCAAATAAAGATATGAATGTTAAATATGCAATATAAAGGATCATGAATTCTAGATAATGTGAGGAGATAGTTAGTGTGTGAGTTCTGAGACAGGCATCAAAATGCTTGTTATAACAGCGTTGATACAGTATGATTCATTTATGATAAAGGGTCGGGTTCTTAGGTAAGAAAAGTAATGAGTGTTATGATCTTATATATAAGGTAAATTTTAACTAAATTACCTTTAATTCTATCCCTTTCTGCCAGGAAGATTATAGGCGAAAATCTACGTAATAGACATGCACACACGCGACACATACGTACGCGTACACAAACAACCATAGTTAGTTACCTAAGCGAATAGGTTAAAAACTAATAAGTCCATCCGTCCATCCATTAACAGCTGTACATAAGCCTCCTCTTAAGATCACTTCATATTTGATTGTATATTGTAACTTTAAGTACTGTTTTACTGCTCAGCTGTGAAGGAAAACATCGTGAGGAAACCTGCATGACTGAGAAAAAAATATTTTGAAAACATGTGAAGTTTGCCAATATGAATTGAAGTAGTGCGGTGGACACTTTCTTGCGTTAAAATTCTCTCACAAATGAGAGGAGGTCTGTGCCCAGTAGTGGGACCTATATAGGCTGTAGCTTTTGCTGTAGTCGCTACACTTAGCAGGTGGATCTGCAACCGCAATTTTTTATTATTTTGCGTTGCTATCGGGAAGATTTTGTGTTGCCTATGTCCTGTTTTGGTTTTCTTATGTTGCCTCTTACGACACATACGAGACGATCGATATGTGGTAGTGGATTTTCTGTAGTGGACACGGTTAATTGGTAGGCACGGCCGCGTAGTTTAACATAAGACTGGGTTTTATCATTTTGATACGCACATAACTTACCAATGCCTGCATCACCCGATTATTACTAAGAATAATGATATTTTTCACATGAATAATAAGAATAAAGTTAGAAATCTATTTTTTTAAACATTAAGTTACAAAGATAACGTTGGTGTGTTACTAATATTTTATTAAGTCTAACCATTCGTAACTAGTTTTTTTTTCATAGCGACATAATTTCTGCTATTATTATACATTTATTAAAGTCATTCATTTAAATTACATATACCATTTTATTATGGATAACTTTTATTTAAATATATACATGGTATGTATCTCTATTGTTAGTGTTAGAATTGTTTATTATGCTATTAAATGTTGGACACATACTTACCTATAATGACGTTGCTTATGGCATTACAAATTAATTCTATAATTAGTTAAATGTATTTTTTAATTCTATAATTAGTTAAATGTATAATTGTAAAAATATTAATTTCTGGTAAAAATAGAGGTATTTGTAAAAGAAAGCAGTTATTTAACTATATTGATACTTCAATGTATTCATTCGTGTAAAGAAAATTCAATTCCATCCCATTAAACCTTATATTTAATTTCACGCTTAATAATGTCCATTTCCATTTACCCGTCCTATCGTATACAGCATTTAATAAGATTTATGGGTCAACTTTAAGCTGAGTTATGCGCATTGTATCGCATTGCATGTGCTTCCATTTGTTGTTGTTGTTGTTGAAAACAACACGTTGTTTGTTTGTTGATGTTGAAGTTTGGTATAATATAAATACACATATGTACGGGCTATCATTATTTACTTGTAATTAATCTTTAGATAGATACTGTTCCAAGTTGAAGAAAAGTAAAGTTTAAGTGTAAGTTAAGTGTAAGTTAAAGTTTTTAGGATGGCTTACGCTAATTGTCATGAATTGTCATCACTATTATACAGCTAGTTGTCACTTTTTAGTGGGAGATTTTTAATGGGTTGGAAAAAATATAGATGTTACAGCTAATGTTAGTGTAAATAATTGACAGACTAAACTTAAGTTTAAACTGAGAACATCTTTATTTGTCATATAAAAATGTTAAAACCTTAACCTACTGGTAACCGGTGACACTTAGTTTTACAAAAACGAAAACTATACATTGCTTGGTTAAAATTAGGTTATTCGATTCATTCATATTCTAAGCTTTTTGTCGCCGATTGGGTGACCCATAGGTAAATCATTGAAGCATCATCGATTGATACATTTTTATATAATACTAGCAGTCCACCCGGCTTGACATGGATGATTTCTGGAACCTGACAACAGAGCCACTTACAGAATTCAATTTGAATCTGAACCACATAACTCCACACAAAAATTTTCATCAAAATCGGTCCAGCCATTCTCAAGAGACGATCGTTCATACAAGCGGCAATCAATTGTTATTTATAAAGATTTTAGATAACATTAGATTCCGTTGAAAACTAAGCCTAAATTAAGCTGGCTAATCTTAAGTTTATTATTCACACAACATTAGCCATAACATATAAATTACTATATTTAGTGGCTCACTGGGCAGCATCAACGCATTACCTTGGTTAACTGCCATTCTTTTCTGGCTACATAACGCCTTGACGTCAGCAGTGATTTTTTTGCTCATGGATTTAAGTGCTCTGGAACTAAGCTCTGGAATTAAGTGACAGTTTCTGTTGACACGATCTATTATTATTGACCTTTACTTGTTCTTTTACTAACTTTTGTTTCTGCTTTATTAAGATTGCAGTTCTTCAATTCGTTAATTGTGGACTGATTTTAGTTTTTATTTATTAGATAATATTTATTATGTATGATACGATACTTCAGAGATGGACCGATTTAAATTTAGAGGAAAAATTATTACACATTTTCTGTGAACGTTACCAATTTTTTATTCAAACCAACTTCTTGCTTTGAATTTATGATATTCTCACTTCCTTTACTTGGCATAACTACACGATGCTACTTAGAGATTTAAATGTAGATTTATTAAGTTTTATTAACTATTAGTCAACACCATTTTGTTTTGTAATGTCGACCAAAAATATCCTTGACTGTGCCCGGTACATCAGCATAATATCAGGCTTATTCGCAAGAATAGTCCTGTCTGTGATGATGGCCCGGTCCCAATAGAGCCTGGCGCGATCATTTTCGAGCACGGCTTCCGGAAAGTACTTGTAATACGGCAATTTCCAATTCACGAGACCGTATTTCAGAGCAAGCTCCTGGTGAAGAATTCTGGCTATTAGGATGTGCCTGTGCAAGTACTCAGAGTTAGAAAGCGCCGAAAAACCCGAGATGACATGCCTAAGTGACTCACCGGGATGGCAAAAAGCTCGACAGATGTCGACGGTGCCATCCTTTAGGATCTATCTCCGATAGTTGTTGGTCTTAATAACCTGATCTTGTATTGCACAGACAAAACTCTCGGTTTCCCCCGAAGAGGTCACCAAAGCGTAGCCAGTGGAGGGAGGCTACTACATCTAAAAAAGGCTCATGTAGAGCCATGTAGAACCTCCCGTGGAGCTCCTTCTCCTACCATACAGTCTCCCGGTCGGAAGTGCTCTGCACTGCCGGGTCTTGCCATTGCTCGTTGGCTAAGGATAGAGGGGTAAGTCCTTTATCACAAGAAATGACGTCCTTATAGAATGGATCATCCGATCTCGCCAGGAAGTAATGACGGAGGTTTCACACTTCGCGATTATGCATGGTGAAAGCGCTCAGGAAGCCACGCCCACCAAGCTTTTGCGGCGAGTACAGCCTCATTACCGACGATCTCGGAGGATGCATCCTATGGGACGTCATGGTAGTGCGTAGTAAATTTACAAGTGATGTTTAGCAATTCCATAAGATGGGAGCGACTGGAGGCGAATAACTTGAAGTCATCCATATAGAAAAGGTGGGTCACTTTTGTCTCTCCTTTTCGTAGCTGAAATCCCCTCCCGGAGCCCTCCAGTAAGGTATCAGGGTTCAGAGAGAGGCAGAACCAGATTGGACTCAGACAATCACCCTGGAATATACCCCTTCTTATCCTTATGTGGTTCTCCGCAACCATCATCCGCTCGCCCAGATGACAAAGGATCGTACTCCACTGCTCCATACACTGCTCGAGGAAGTCTCTAACTGTGCAGTCTATCTTGTACAGCTTAAGGACTCTCTTTAGCCATGGAGCACCGAATCGAATGCCTTTCTGTAGTCTATCCAGGCGGCGGAGAAGTTCCGACGGTTGCGTTTCACCACTTTGCCAATGACCGCGTCAATGAGGAGTGGTTCCTTGGTTCCACGACCACCGATTTGAGTCCAGGTGACGAGTGATTCTCGCGCTCAAAATGGATGTTAGTGTCTTGTATATGGTCGGTAGACACGTGATGGGGCGGTATTTGCTCGAGTCTGTGGTACCCGGGTCTTTAGGAACCAAATAGGTGATCCCAGTAGTCAAGAGGCTCGGGAGCAACTTCTGGTTATTACTATTATTGTAATTGGGGTATCTATAATGGGGTAATTATAAATTAAAATGGATACATAAATATCAATAAAATAAAATAAATACAAAAACTACATAAATAAATAAGATCCAACCAGATGGGAGCCCTCGGCAGGGGGAGACCAAACGGCCGAGGGTTAGGGGGAAAGGCAAAGAAACAGGCGGACGATGTGGGCTGTATCGAGGAGCACCTCCTTCTGCATTTGAGCCCGGAGTGGTCCGTCACGGAGTCCCAGTCAGCCTCTCGGGTCATCTGAGGCGACTGGGACTCCGTGACGGACCGCTCCGGGCTCAAATGCAGAAGGCGGTGCTCCTCGATACCGCCCGCATCGTCCGCCGGTTTCTATCCCTTTCCCCCCAACCCTCGGCCGTTTGGTCTCCCCTGCTGAGGGCCTCCATCTGGTTGGGCATTTATTTATTTATGTATTTTTATATTTATTTAATTTTGTTGACATTTATGTATATTTATCTTTTCATTTCCATTTATAATTATATATTTATAGAACCCAACCAGATGAGAAAACTATATTGATACCCCCATATAATAATAATAAGCCTTTTATTTCATGCTAAAAATGAGATATATACATAGTTTGGAGAAAAAATAATGAATAGAAAAAAAAAGTTTAAATTTGGATAATAATATACAAGTTTGTCTGCATGAACCCCACCTCAAGTGAAGGTGAACGCTTTCTCTAAAGAATTCCATGTGTCTCTACCTTATTAGCCCATTCGCAGAGACGACTACAGGAATAATTTCGGTCGGCATACCACCCCAAATGTCGGTCACCTCGTGAGCCAGGTCCAAATATTTTGTTCGTTTATCTGTTTCGGCTTTCACGAGGTTCTCGTCATACGGAATGGTAATGTCGATCAAAAATATCTTTGACTGTGCCCGGTCCATCAGCACAATATCAGGCTTATTCGCAAGATTAGTCCTGTCTGTGATTATGTCCCGGTCCCAGTAGAGCCCGGCGCGGTCATTTTCGAGCACGGCTTTGGGCAAGTACTTGTAATACGGCAATTTTCGGTCCACGAGACCGTATTTCAGAGCGAGCTCCTGGTGTAGAATTCTGGCTACTAGGTTGTGCCTGTGCAAGTACTCAGAGTTAGAAAGCGCCGAACAACCGGAGATGACATGCCTAAGTGACTCACCGGGATGGCGACAAGCTCGACAGACGTCGACAGTGCCATCCTTTAGGATGTATCTCCGATAGTTGGTCTTAATACCCTGATCATGCATTGCACAGACAAAACCTCGGTTTCCCCGAAGAGGTCACCGAAACGTAGCCAGTTGAGGGAGGCGGCTGTATCTACGTGAGGCTCATGTAGAGCCCTGTAGTACCTCCCGTGGAGCTCCTTCTCCTTCCATACGGTCTCCCGGTCGGAAATGCTCTGTACTGCCTGGTTTTGCCATTGCTCGTTGGCTAAGGATAGAGGGGTAAGTCCTTTATCACTAGAAATGACGTCATTATAGAATGGATCATCCGATCTCGCCAGGAAGTAATGACGGAGGCTTCACACTTCGCGATTATGAACGGTGAGCGCGCTCGAGAAGCCACGCCCACCATGCTTTCGCGGCAAGTACAGCCTCATTACCGACGATCTCGGATGATGCATCCTATGGGACGTCATTGTAGTGCGGACTTTTCTAACCAGGGCGTTAAGTTCAGTCTGACTCCACCTGAGTATGCCAAAGGTATACATGAGGACAGGCATGACCCAACGGTTATATGCATGTGTCTTATTCACACCGGACAAAAGGCTGTTAAAGCAATTTGGTCAAGCGTGCATAAAATACGTCGCAAACTGACTGTTTCATACCAGCCTCATCGATACCGATGTTCTGTGACATACCCAGGTATCGGTATGTTTCAGCCTCGGAAAGGGCCCTTAAGTTGACGGGAATGGATAAGTCTATGCCCTCAGAGTTAGCAACCCTTCCCCTTTCAACATGGAGCACCGCACATTTATCCGTCCCCAGCTCCATTCTAATAGAATTGCTAAATTCACAAGTGATGTTTAGCAATTCCACAAGATGGGAGCGACTGGAAGCGAATAATTTGAGTTCATCCATATAGAAAAGGTGGCTCACTTTTTTACCTCTTTTCCGAAGCTGAAATCCCCTCCCGGAGCCCTCCAGTAAAGTACTGAGAGGGTTCAAAGAGAGGCAGAACCAGATTGGACTCAGACAGTCGCCCTGGAATATACCCCTTCTTATCCTTATGCGGCTCCGTCCTCCTCCGTCATCCTTATCCGCAGCCGTCATCCGCTCGCCTAGATGACATAAAATCGTACTTCACTGCCCCATACACTGCTCGAGGGAAGTCTCGAACTGTACAGTCAATCTTGTACAGTTCGAGGACCCTCTTTAGCCATTGTAACGCTTCCCCCCCTCTCTCTCATAATAATAAATATATAAAATACTAAATGTATTATATTCCCCTTTATATTAAAAATTATATATATGTGACCAGGATAAATAAAATATGTTTTGATCTTTCTAAATGATCTTTCAAAAGGTTTATTAATAGGCCGGTTTTAATATTTTGGCGTGATCGTCTTAGTTAGGACCCGTATTTACGTTGTGTTTGTTTAGTAACTTAGTTCTTTTAGGTGTCTTTTGGAAGAATGAATATTCGCTAGAGCAATTGAAAGCTGTTGGTAGTGCCTTATAAGCTAAGTGAACCCCGTTCACGAAGACAGGGCTCGAGAAAGGTTAAGACATAAAACGTCCTTATTCCACTTGTATCAGGTTTACATTATTAATTTATTATTAATTATCCCTTCCCGCTCGGAAAAGGCTCAAAATATATTTATACAAAATACCCAATACAAGGGCTTCGCTCTCCTACATTTATTTTTAAAAAAATGTAGGGAGGTACACGGCCTCACACACGCCGTGCACGGTGAGTGCCAACCATTTTGATGCACTCCCCCCGAAGGGAACGCTAATTCGGGAACTGGACCGTAGTCCACAGCAAAATAACTGGCGAACCAGTAAAAGAGGCTTGGCCCCTTGTTAGTGCGTAAGCACAAACATCGACCGAAGTCGCGCATGTCAATGCGTGTAAACGCCATACAGAATACGAACGAATCCAGCCACAGTGAATGTACGTCACACGGTTTAGGCAAATAGGCACACTGGCCGTAAACCCTCCGTGAGCGCCACCACCTGCCAGACCGCCGCTCCTGCAGACGTGATGTAAGTGTATGGCATCACCACCAATTGCATGATCAGCACGGCTACTAGCCGCAGAGCGTGTCATGAGTCTACTGCTCACCTCAAGGGAATGGGGTCCCACGTTGTGCGGCTTTCGGCCGCAGCCTTGAGAGTCTCCTCAGATCCTCCCGCCAGCTACCACCCGCATGAGGTCGACACATATGCTCCACCAACCAATACAACGGCAGATATAGCCAGAAGGCAGTTATAAGATATGAGTAATAATTCGCCATCAGAAAGGGTTTGTGTCACTGACGTTGAGTAAATGCATTTTCGATCATGTTTGTCTCACCCACCGACAAGTTGCCTTCAATCATTCAAAGGTGGGAAAGTTACAGAGATATAATATTATGTTGTTATATAAAACATCGTGGAGGGCAGACAGTCTGCAGCCCCGCAATGAAGGGACCCGACTTGGGCAAAGCTACTTAGGTGTGAGTCAAACCAAGACGCAGAGAGCCCCATTGAGAAGAGCGTCTCACCAAACAACCATCGCAGAGACGCAATGCTGCAGAACGCAACAAGCATCAATACGACTATCGTCGGGCTTACAACATCCAAAGGTCCCCCATACATCCCAGCAGACATCACCACCCGCATACCTCCATCGACCAGAACCACAAGAGAGCGTCGAATCAGGCGCAGCACACCCGCAGATCCATCACAAGACGCAATACCGCAAGTAGCAGTAAGCATCAATGCAACTATCATACGGATGGCGCCCCCTCACAACACACCCACATGATTCCTATCGATTTTGGCAACAAAGTTTTTATTGTTGTTATATAAAAAATATCACCAACGTATCATAGTAGCACGCTACTAAGACGCCAATGAACAAAACTCCACGTATCATAGCGTTATTGCACTAAGACATGAAGTTGAGTATGCCTGCTACACTTAAAAGTGCTACCAAACACACTCATCATCCCAATCCGAAAGATAGACGACACATCGCTATGCGCAACGACGTCGCCCAAAAACGGTATGGGTGTACGATGTCCACGGGAAAGCCGTATTGCTACAACAAACCCGCTTACCATCGGCACTAAGAGGTTAATTGTATACCTCCATCGACCAGAACCACAGGAATGCGTCGAATCAGGCGCAGCACACCCGCAGATCCATCACAAGACGCAATACCGCAAGTAGCAGTAAGCATCAATGCAACTATCATACGGGTGGCGCCCCCTCACAACACACCCACATGATCCCTATCGACTTTGGTAACAAAGTTTGTATTGTTGTTATATAAAAAAAATATCACCAACGTATCATAGTAGCACGCTACTAAGACGCCAATGAACAGAACTCCATGTATCATAGCGCTAATGCACTAAGACATGAAGTTGAGTATGCCTGTTACACTTAAAAGTGCTACCAAACACACTCAGTATCCCAATCCGAAAGATAGACGACACATCGCTATGCGCAACGACGTCGCCCACAAACGGTATGGGTGTGCGATGTCCACGGGAAAGCCGTATTGCTACAACAAACCCGCTTACCACCAGCACTAAGATGTTAATTGTATACCTCCATCGACCAGAACCACAAGAATGCGTCGAATCAGGCGCAGCACACCCGCAGATTCATCACAAGACGCAATACCGCAAGTAGCAGTAAGCATCAACGCAACTATCATACGGGTGCGCCCCCTCACAACACACCCACATGACTCCTATCGATTTTGGTAACAAAGTTTTTATTGTTGTTATATAAAAAATAACACCAACGTATCATAGTAGCACACTACTAAGACGTCAGTGGACAAAACTCCACGTATCATAGCGCTAATGCATTAAGACATGAAGTTGAGTATGCCTGTTACACTTAAAAGTGCTACCATATACACTCATCATCCCCATCCGAAAGATAGACGACACATCGCTATGTGCAACGACATCGCCCACAAACGGTATGGGTGTGCGATGTCCACGGGAAAGCCGTATTGCTACAACAAACCCGCTTACCACCAGCACTAAGATGTTAATTGTATACCTCCATCGACCAGAACCACAAGAATGCGTCGAATCAGGCGCAGCACACCCGCAGATCCATCACAAGACGCAATACCGCAAGTAGCAGTAAGCATCAATGCAACTATCATACGGGTGGCGCCCCCTCACAACACACCCACATGACTCCTATCGATTTTGGTAACAAAGTTTGTATTGTTGTTATATAAAAAAAATATCACCAACGTATCATAGTAGCACGCTACTAAGACGCCAATGAACAGAACTCCATGTATCATAGCGCTAATGCACTAAGACATGAAGTTGAGTATGCCTGTTACACTTAAAAGTGCTACCAAACACACTCAGCATCCCAATCCGAAAGATAGACGACACATCGCTATGCGCAACGACGTCGCCCACAAACGGTATGGGTGTGCGATGTCCACGGGAAAGCCGTATTGCTACAACAAACCCGCTTACCATCGGCACTAAGAGGTTAATTGTATACCTCCATCGACCAGAACCACAGGAATGCGTCGAATCAGACGCAGCACACCCGCAGATCCATCACAAGACGCAATACCGCAAGTAGCAGTAAGCATCAACGCAACTATCATTCGGGTGGCGCCCCCTCACAACACACCCACATGACTCCTATCGATTTTGGTAACAAAGTTTTTATTGTTGTTATATAAAAAATATCACTAACGTATCATAGTAGCACGCTACTAAGACGCCAGTGGCCAAAACTCCACGTATCATAGCGCTAATGCACTAAGACATGAAGTTGAGTATGCCTGTTACACTTAAAAGTGCTACCATACACACTCATCATCCCCATCCGAAAGATAGACGACACATCGCTATGTGCAACGACATCGCCCACAAACGGTATGGGTGTGCGATGTCCACGGGAAAGCCGTATTGCTACAACAAACCCGCTTACCACCGGCACTAAGATGATATGTCTAGGACACATCGGTTAGCGAGTCCAAGTTTACCTCGGACCAATTGCTCGTGAAGCAGCACACACGCCACCATAATATTCCTTTTCAAGTCCCTAATAAGGACTAGTCATTTTGCTACAGTACTAGGAGCAGTCAATCACCCGACCACCCCATACAATGCTTATGCATCAAGGAGACCTCCTATAATATTGCTTTTGTATCATAGACCTTACTTTCATAAGTCATGTATATATAGGATTCGAACCCACGACCCTACTATTGTAATGCATATTAATCATAGAGACCTTCTATAGTATTGCTTTTGTATCATAGACCTTACTTTCATAAGTCATTAATATATAGGGTTCGAACCCACGACCCTACTATTGTAATGCATATTAATCATAGAGACCTTCTATAGTATTGCTTTTGTATCATAGACCTTACTTTCATAAGTCATTAATATATAGGGTTCGAACCCACGACCCTACTATTGTAATGCAAATTCATCATGGAGACCTTCTTTAGTATTGCTTTTGTATCATTGAGTTTAATATCATAAGTCCCTAATATAGGACTAGTCATTGTGCTACAGTACTTCAGGCAGTCGGGCTCCCGACCACCCCATATATATGTACAACTGCAGGTATGTACCTCCGACAGCTTCCTCCATACAAGACATCTATACGTGAACACCTTCCATAACTTAGGAAAATTTTCTTTAATACATGAACTCCTTCAACAACAGGAAATTTCATCTATACGTGAACTCCTTCTAAAACTTAGAAAAATTTTCTTTTATACACGAACACCTCCCATGACTTAAACAATTTTTAACAAATTTTCTAATTATCTTATAAACGTTATTTAACTTAATTTTATAATATTTTTTGACTTGTATTTCTATTATTTATCTTATTTTAAATATTTTTTTAAGTTTTTAAATAAATTTATTTATTACGAAAAACAATAATTTTGCCTTTAATTTATATTATGTTATTGGGATAATGTCTGAAATATATTAACTTTATGTTTATTAATTTAACTTAATTGCTTAATATATATCTTTTAAGACTATTTTTGACGCCCCTTTATATTGAATTTAATTATTAATAATAATATTGGGCCGTCACACCATGTATGGGGCACCGTGTCAAACGCCTTTCTGTAATCTATACAGGCGGCGGAGAAGTTCCGACGGTTGCGTTTCACCGCGTCAATGAAGAGAGGTTCCTTGGTTCCACGACCTCCGCCCAGACATCCATTTTGAGCGCGCGACATCACCTGATTTGAGTCCAGGTGACGAGCGATTCTCGCGCTCAAATTGAATGTGTATGTGGTAGACACGTGATGGGGCGGTATTTGCTCGGATCTGTGGCACCCTGATCTTTAGGAACCAAATGAGTGATCCCAGTAGTGAAGAGGCTTGGGAGCGACTTCTGGTTGAGAGCCTCTTGAAACTGTCGGGCGAGCACAGCGTGACACACCATTAACACCTTCAGCCAGTAGTGATGCAGCCCGTCAAGCCCCGGACTTTTCCAGTTCGGGGCCCTACGGACCACCTCAGCTACGTCATCCGGCGTTATGATGACGGGGTCCATGGGCATAATACCCGCACACTGACTCGCCACAACTTCCGTCCAAGGGCCCTCGTTGTGGTTTACGGGCTCTAACCACAGGCTGCGCCAGAATGCGACCGTGTCGGCCTGATTTGGTGCTGGGCCCGTTCCACTTACTATTGGTCGCTCCAATGATTTATAGAGCCTCTTCTGATCACTCTGGAAGAAACGATTCTGGTTGAACCGTGTCGACCTCTCGGTATATCGCCGAATCCTCTTTCCCCAAACAGCGATTCTTTGCTTCAGGTCGTCTAGCGCTCCGTCAGTTTTTGCATTATATCCGGCTGGGACAAACTAACATTTGTCCCAGCAAACGCCATCCTGACGGTGCGCACAATCGTTGGCCTGGTATTTCCTGACCTGAAGCATATCAGTCTGCCGAGGAGGGCCCTAGCCTTTGCGATACGTTCTTCAATTCTTATTCTTATTCTCCATGTTGGGATAGCACTACTTTGTCCTGTAGCGCGTTCAGCCGTGGAAAGTTTGGCGCCTATAATATGGCAGACTGCCAGTGCGGCTTCAAAAAGAATTGAGTCCGTCTCGCAAAGGTCCCGGCTGGCTTCCAAATAGGTAACCATTATTGGGTTCATAGCCCTCACGACAGCCCGATTCCGCTTGCTTAGGGCTAAGCGGGGAAGTCGCGGTCGATTTTCGAGAGGCGTACTGCGCATTTCCACAATCACCTCTTCCAATGTACTCCTCATTTGCTCTAGTTCCAGTTCCTGGGCGACTGTTCTATCATCGTTTGAATCAACCACGACTGGCGTATTTACGGCGGCATTCACATTTGCCGTTTGCTCAGCAAGTTGTGGTGCCGCATCCTCAGCCGCAGCATTTTCATCCGATAAAGGAACAGCCTCACGTCGTAGCCGTTCGAGTTCGGTGACATCAAATGTATTTGAGCGCAAGATATACCGAACTCGGTCTGCCAGGTTATTATTATTATTATTCACACAGTACGTTACGATTTAATCTCTGAAACGGCAAGCGTCCAAATTTGACCGCTTCGATATTCCGTCAAAATTTAAGAGGTCGAATGTGACCGCACCCACCCATAGCACTTTAACCCATTAATACTTATGTTTAGAGACTACTTTTCTATGAAGAAGTTTGGTATTATGGAATCAGTGTAAAATTTCTATCCTCTAATGGAATAAAAAGTTAGTTAGTTCATGGATATTTATTTATAATCTACGTTCATTTCGTGCGCCATTGAATGTTATTGTATTGATTTTTGGATTTTTCTAGTATTTTATTAGTGTTTTAGTATAGTGCTTTATTATAAAATTGTAATGAAAGTTTTCGTGTGAATATAATATATATTTTTACGTAATTAAATTCGAGTAATATGTATAGAAATAATTATTATTTTCACGCTGCCGACATCCCCTTGGTATGTATTTTTTTGTTATCAAAATACAATAAAATATTTATGTAATGATGTAAAACTTGACTTTAGTTTAAACTACAGTATAGAGAATTTCGTATACATTTTATAATGCCAAACTTCTTTGTAGAAAAGAAGGCTCGAAATATAAGTCTAAATGGTTTAAAGTTCTGTGGGTGGATGCGGTCGCATGCGACCGCTTGGGATATGCCGCACGCATGCGACTGCATGGAATTTTTATGGGGATTGAAGGGTTAATAAAATACAGACCAGATTTTTAGTTTTTTCTTTTTTTTCTTTGTTTGTTTTGTGTCTTTTACAATTGAATCTAAAATAAATATAGGTATGTATCATTGAGATATGGATATAGATGATTGATTGAGATATTAGTTATGAAGTATAGTCTCGTGTTCAATGTTTTTGTATTTACTGTTGCAATTTATTTAAAATTTATTGAGATGATGAGAGCTCAGGGGCTGAGCACTCACAGTAAGCTTCACAGTACTCGCGTATTCCGGGTTCGATCCCCGCTGCTACCGATGAAAGTGTCATTACAATTTTAGGTGCTCTTTTAACGTGTGCGGCTGTAATATCGTAATATACTTATAATACTGTCGTGAGGAAACATATATGTCTAAAAATAAGAAAAAGATATTTCGAGGACATGTGAAGTTCGCCAACACACATTGGGGCAACGCGGTGGACATTCCTTGACCTAGAGAAGTGAGAGGAGGCCTGAGCCAGCAGTAGGACATATAGGCTGGAAGTTTAACTTTAACCGTTCGAACTCCTCGAAAGAGATGAAACAGGTCACACTGAAAAATAGCGACTGTAGTTTGCTAAGCCAATTGCCGAGTGCGACCGATTTTATTACGTTCGGAAACGTCTAGAAGTATTAAATAACTTTTAAAATTGAAAATATATTCTTGGAAAATATTTTTTTTTCTTTATCGAAATAAATACTTTATTACTTTCATTATGTTCGTTATACACTCTCTTAAATGTTCATAAATTAAACTTTTAATAAAAAGTAAAAGCTGACTTGAAGGAACTAAACGAATAAAATACTTTAATAATAAGAACATTCTGAATTTGGGTCGTTGATTCTTCTATATTTTCTATATTCTCTTACTAAAGAATTAATTTTCAATTTCATATCTAGTTAGTGTAGTGACTGACTTCAAAATATGAACTTGAAAACGAAGTATCAGCTTTTACTTTTAATTAAAAGTTAATTTTGTAACGCGGTACAGCAAAGCTGCAGCGATATTATGACTATTTGCACGACGAAGGATGGACAATGCTTACACAGTATTTCAATGTAAATTAATACCGTTGTTTCCTATAATGAGCGAAGATCCCTATTGCTGGCCTTCTGGAGTAGTGTTTCGCCGATACAGGTACGTGCCAAAGAAGAAAGCTCCCGAAATAGTGTTATGTTTATGTTTTATACTTATTTTTAGGTGAAAGTATTTATTGCTATGAGCCAATGTTCTTAATTTTTAAGCCCTTGTCTACCTAAAATTAGGATTGCATTGAACTGAAGAAAATCGGAGACCTGTGTTTCTGGTGTAAAGTTAATTGTCAAAGTTTCTTCAACCAAATAACCAGGCCAAACCCATTTGTTTTACACTTAATAACTCTAATACACTCAAACTTACTGATCGACCATCATCGGATCATGACCGGACATCTTATTTCTCTCATGCACATACATATTTGATAATAGCTTATCACATTCACCTACACTATCAGCGTGACATGCCGTCTTAGTCCGCATTAGTGATCATTATCTCGATTTTGAATCATAAACCGGGTGAGATGTATGATAGCCACAGCTACCACGTTCAAGTAGATCTTGTGTACGATATACATGATATCTTACCTACTGGTACTTATATAAAAATATTAAATTCATTGCACAAAAGTTTAAATTAATCAATCATTAATTAAGAGACGTTACGTTTTTGATTAATCAATGAAAAATTGTCAAAGCGTTGTTCATACTAAATTCAGATAATATTCTGATATTAATATTGAATAATTAATTATTCATTAATTTTCGTGTACCTTAATCAATCAATTAATTTACGTAAATTATTGTATATCAAAGAGAAAGTGAAAAATATTAATTGCTTGAAATAATTAATTCAATCAAATGAAATGATTAACTTTTTGCTGGTAAGTATTTAATATTATGTAGTATCTATATTAATTCATTGAATTAAAACACAATTGTAACTATTTGAAGTAATTACGCATTAATGTGAATGAATTGGAAAAAAATATTGATAAAATAATTTACTGTTTTCGCAGTTCCGATAACTGTATTTTCAGACGAAAATCTTCAATTCTGATGAGGCGTGTAAACACCTTAGAGCTCATCCAACTAGGTATATAATTTCAAAACTGAGGCATCATTGAACTTCCCTATAAAATGCTAAAAGTATATTGACAATAATGACCAATACTTTGCGTAATCATATTATTTTAAACGAAAATTTAATAGGCTTGTAGTGCTTCGATATTTAGTCGCTATTTATGGCATGTTTGGCATTTCGTCCCCTAGATGTCGTAAGAGGGACTATGGGAAATGCTAGAGATGTCAAAACTTCCAATAGATGGCAGTATGGAATCTCTTTACGGTAATCATAAAATAACCTGCTTAGTTACGGGGAGCAGTGACAAAGACGTAAGCGTTGCCATATGGCTTAACCTCCCTATAAAGGGTTGAAGTGAAAAATGAACTTTCAATCCACCCAATATCAAATAATGCAAACAACTGTTATCATAGAAGAAAATTATCACGTTTGAGGACTAACATGCCTTAAAACCTGTTATTATACTTCTTATATTATATACTCTATACAATATTCGTTTAAGTTTACACATATTTCATTTAGTTTATTCAACTATCTTATCCGTATTTCCTTGTAGAATCAACTACCACCAGAGATTTTTCTGGACCGATACGACTTAGAGACCTTCCAGAAAAGAGCCTACTTCTTTTTAAAAGGCCGACAACGCATCTTCAATTCCTCTGGTGTTACAGTTGTTCATGGGCGGCGGTAGTCACTTACCATCAGGTGAGCAGTATGCTCGTTTGCTCCCTCTCCTATAATTTATTTTTCAATGTTACTGTAAATTCTAATAAAGCTGATTAAAATAAAAGCAGTTTTATAAAGCTTTACTCGCGGCAGACTATATCAAGGCTGTTAATTGGTCGTTGGATTTATAAAAGCTTGCTAATTTATCCTTAATAACAGCTTCATAAAACTCCAATCATTCTTTCTTACTACTTTCCATATTAGTCTAATAAAATAAATGAAAAATATGGAAGATTTTATTTTAAGAATATCGTTGTGATATTTTATGATTTAAATTAAAGTATCTAATAAGAATGTGAGAATGAATATACGCTGTGTAGTGGCAGTATAAGATAATCCACTACCCCACATGATCTCTTCAGTGTCGTGAGAGACCTCAAAAGGAAATGAAATAGGAGATAAGCAGCAGCATCTTCCTGATAACAAAATCAGGAACAGAATAATATAGTTAAATCGTGACAAGTCATGTGACTGCCTTTTTAAGATTAGTATTTGTATTGGACTTTTAAATAAAACAATTGTTTAACTAAACTATAATTTACTTTAGTTGTTATCTTACTTACAAAAGAGGCTTGTCACCTACCGTGTCTTTCATCGTCACTTGGAATTGTGCTCCTGCTAGACGGTGAAGACAGCCCCCTATCTCTATACATATAGGTCTTGATGTCACTCTCTTTGGACAGCAGAAAGGCCAAAATGAAGCACTGACATTATGCTGACTAAGCCAAAACTAATAATGTTCAACAGCTTGCGCGGCTACTTTAGGCTGTGTATTATAATTTTAATGCAAAATAAGTTAATATTTTTGTAAAAATTGTTAATTATAATTAAAAACAACAGCAGTAAATAAATAAAAAAAATTTGCATTATTTTTACTATCAAACTAGACTAAAAACTTACAACTCTCTTGGAATCTTATCAAAGAGATACACAAGAATGTAACTAAGGTACTTCCTATACCTACGCGAATTTTTAATAAGAATAAAACTAATTTTAAGAGTTTTAGCTCTTGACAATGGATGCTGTAAGACTGACGACTGCAAATTTCTGCTACAAATATACTGCAAGATTTTAAGTTGTTTGTTTGTTGCAATTCAAGCTATAAACATATTGCAAGAATGGATGTTCAATACTCGTATTTACACTAGAATGTACATAAATACAACTAGACAATCTGATTAATTTCTGCTTTTCCATTGAAATATAAGAGAAAAATAAGAAGACACGAGATGGTTCCTTAAGAGATACTTGAGAGCTTCCTTAGCGCGTTCACTTTCAGACATTCTTAAAATAAATCAAAATGGGTGAAGGTTGAACTTATCTTTAGATTAATTATTCATAATCCCTTTCTTTTTTGCAATAGCTTGTTACTATAATGTATGATGTGTCAAAGATGTTTGTATGAATAATACAAAAATAATTTGACAAGTCAACAAATAATATCTTAACCACTTCTTTCTTATCATTTTCCTTTATATAAATAAAATATGAAATTGCCGTTTTGTATGGGAAAATTGTAATATTTTTTAAAATAAATCTTTTATTTATCAAAATATTTGAAACATATTCTTGCGATTTTTTGGTAATTTGTTGATATGTTTGATACGGAATTCTGCTGCAGGAAAACCGACGAACTATAAAATATTTGATCAAACTTTTGTTTTGGGCACTTTTTGGCTTGGGCACTTTGATCTAACATGTATAATTATGATGATGTACTTGTTACATAGGATTCACTTCGCAGTAAGCAATCCAAATCAAAACTTCCCCATTTCTGTGCTGGCTCAGCAATATGGTGCACGCTTGGGCGTGGGCCTCTCGCTGTGCGTCACAGTTTGTGAGATACACATTTGTCAAGATTCTTTATTGTACCGATTTCCCGCAAAAGATCTTATATTGTTTTCTTATTGTCAGATTGTCTTCTACTATTTCTTATATGGCGTTTTAGTCGTTTTAAAATTCTTTATTAGGTATAAACTATTAATATCGGTAATATATTTTAAAAGTAAAATATTACTATCATAAGTTGAAGTTATTTTAGAAGCTGTGAGGTATAATTTACATTTAGTTTCTGGCTCAGGTGGGTCGTAACTTAATCTAGCGTAGCGCGGTGATACGCGTAGTTGAAATTTATATTATATTATAATTTTATTCCAAAACGGGAAATTTAATAACATTTCTGTTTATATTATGCAGAATTTTATATTACTTTTACTGAGGTGCCGCATCGATTTATATTGACATGTAATATAAAATAATGCAGTAGGAAAAGCGCATCTGCAACTCGACTGGTGAAATTAAGCTACGAATTAAAAGTTAAAGCTAACCGCAATCAACTAAAAATAATAAAACTTAGTTTATAGAAGAATCCACTATGAACATAAATTTCTCCATAAACAAAAGTGTAGGGCAATTCAAATTAGTAGTAATTTTGTCACTAATATTGAAGTATATACTACTACTATGCTATACAGGGTATTTACGTATTTTATTACAATTTCTAGCAACCAAAAATAATTGTATTCGATAGTTGTCGTATACATGCAACAAGAATTCCTGTAAGTTTTATCCATAAATATTGTCTAAAGTGAAAATATAGCAAAATGCTTGCAATATAGCAAAGCTAAATTTTCTAACTTACAAATTTTGCGGCCATTAAGGTCCCGAGTGAACGGGAGTATAACATGTCGCACGCTCGCTTGGCGAACTTTAGTGAACACCAATTAAAACTTAAATGACACTAATAATTATTCGCACTTAACACTTTAGTTCACTTTATTTCACTCCGAACAGCTTCACACACAACACACAGCTTCGCTCGTATCGCCAATTCAATACTGCCCGGTCGCGGTCCTGAACGCCTTTATATAGGACCTTTTCTACCGAAACATCCAGAATGCTCGAGCATATATCGGTCCCAACCGACTAAGTGTAGAAAGTTCTCTCCTAGTTCTGCCACTCGATATTAGATGGCGTTAGTGGGCAAGTTCTAGCATGGCATTTTCTAGAAAGCTCTTTTAATGCCTTCTACTCGATACTAGATGGCACTAGTGGCATTTACCGTAATCAACTATGGTGCGCAACAATAATATACCTGCAACATGGCTATACCTCGTGTCAACTTGCTAAAAATCATTTTTTTTAAATAAAAGTTTTAGTTCAAAGCGAAGAATTTATTTTCTAGACAGTCAACCAATTCTCTTCACATATTAGAAAGTAATTTTAGCAATTTGCTTACAAAAATAAAAATAAAATAATATAAATTTGATAAATGGTTACTAAAAAGGTATCCAATTCAGCATAGTCATGGTACTACAAAGTATTTCGACACTAATCTTCTGTGGGTATCAATAAAAATTTAACTAACACTAAACTTAAAAATATTCATTATTATACAGTTATTAAGTCAATATGCACACACGTATTTCTACCATGCACACGTATACATTATCACATACATATTTATAATAAGTAAATATAACATGTAGCGACTTCACAAATACAATCAAAAAGAAATGAATAAGCCGAATAGAAAAACACATTAGTAATTAAAAGAGATTTTTTTAATCTTCGCAAGATGTTAGAAAATTACTCGTAAGAAATATACGTGTAAGATGAATGTTATACGGTATCTGGTAGTAGTTGGATTCTTAAAAAAAGAGTGGTATCTATGTGGTTATGATGATAATAATTAACTGATAAAACTTTTTATATTTAAAGTCGTCGACTTGTGTTCATATACATATACACTATATACAGGATGTCCGGTAATGAATGGATAACCTTGAAATGTCTTATAGTACAACTTATGGCCGTGCTGAAAAAAATACGAGAAATAATATATCACAAGTAGTACCTTTGATATATTTTTTTTAAAGAGAAGTCGATTCTTTTCTATCATATTTTACTGTCTTGAACACTATGACCAAAAATGAATGATTTCTATTGGTTTTTTGTTATATTATTATTGTACACTAACTGTGCTTATAGGTAAAATGTAAACAATATGAATAGCTTTTGCAGTTTTTATTTAAAAAATTCGCAAATCAATTTATTTCTGAAAAACATGCAAAAAATATTATTTAAGCGAAGTTCAAACCTCTTGGGTATGAAAAAAATGTATGAATGTATGGGTGACCAATAATTTTACAATAATATCGGTTTCGTGTAGATTTTATAATGGTATAATTCATAAATGTATCTTCCATAAATAGTGACTTATTGCCATTTATGTAGAAAAGGAGAAAATTTGACTAAGTAACAAAATTTGTAATATGGGAACATTTATTAAATTGAATTGTCTCTGATCATTGGGGATTAATAAAAAACAACATTTAAAATTAAAATATTTTATTTTTGTTAATTTACAACAAATGTTCAAATTGTTTGCCTGACACTCTTATGCATGCCCTACATCTTCGGATAAATGATCTTCTGAGCAGTCTAGTGTACCGTCACTCGCATATTTTTGATGCGGCTTCTCTGACACGACTGCGTAGTTCGTCCAAAGACCGCACGGGCTTACAGTATACTTCCTCTTTCAGACAGCCCCAGTAAAAAAAATCCAATGGATTTGGATCCGGTGAACGTGGAGGCCACAAAATTGGCCCTAGACGTCCGATCCATCTATTTGGGTATCTGCTATTTAAATATGCACGAACCGGAACAGCATAATGCGCAGGACAACCGTCATTTTGCAGCCAATACGATTCCCTCAGCTCCTGGGGAACCTCTTGTAATAAATTGGAGAGATCATTTTGAAGAAACTCCAAATAACTTTGCCCCGTTAAATTCCCCCGGTAATTCAAATGGGCCAATTATCATACCATTTAATATTCCGGTCCAATAATTTATTTTAAATTGGTATTGTGACCTGTCTTCACGCATAAGATGGGGATGTTCTAGTTCCCAACTATGTAAATTGTGTAAATTTAAGTAACCGTCTCTTTTAAGCGTTGACTCATCGCTCCACAAAATTTTATTAAAAAATTGCGGGTCTTCTTCCATCTTTGCCAGCATTTGCCAGCAAAAACGCACTCTTGAGAGATAATCTCTTGGTTGGAGAGTTTGCACGCGTGTAACGTGGTAAGGGTGGAATTCGTTTTTCTTTAAAATATCGTGTACGGTCTATTTTCCAATACCTGTGCGTCGAGCTATTGCTCGCGTAGAGGTTGAAGGATCGTTTTCAATATCCTCAAGCACCACGTCTTCTACATCAGGACGAGCGATTCTTCCAGCGCTAGCACCACCGACACCACTACCCGGCATTCTTCCTTTAGAGTAACAACCGTGGACTCTTATAAATACACGCCAGTCTGGGTGGCGAGCATTAGGTTACCTCTCCCTATAAAGAGCTGCGGCTGCATTTGCGTTGCCTCTGCATTCTCCATAAATAAAATGCATGTTTGCATATTCTTGTGCCGTGTACTGATGACGTGGCATTTTGATAGGTACACAAAAGTCCAGTTTAGTCCAGAAACAAGCCAAATCGTCGAAAATATCACCAAACGCAAAACAAGTCCAAATCAATAAGAAAAACAAATAGTCCGGTAAAATAGCCAAGTGGTCGTTTTAACACTGATTTAAATAATTGCAAAGGAGACAAAATAAATACATGCGAAGTCGAGCAGGTCGTGTGATGCACTAAGTTCTCTTTTACATTTAGCTCTTCTCTCTCCCACTTACCCAATTCAGACCTCTCTTTGTCTAACACAAAAGGCAGCAGGTAGCAAATATGAAGGTCACACGACCCATTTCACGCTAGTAAAGTAACCATTTCAAGATTTAAATTGGTTATTTTATTACATTTAAATAAGTTAATTTCTAATACTTAATTTGGTTTCAATTTGTTTACAAATAGCTGTTTTCATGTATGATCAACTCCTGATGTGTTTTTATTAATTCCCAATGATCAGAGACAATTCAATTTAAAAAATGTTCCCATATTACAAATTTTGTTACTTAGTCAAATTTTCTCCTTTTCTACATTAATGGCAATAAGTCACTATTTATGGAAGATTCATTTATGAATTATACCATTATAAAATCTACACGAAACCGATATTATTGTAAAATTATTGGTCACCCATACATTCATACATTTTTTTCATACCCAAGAGGTTTGAACTTCGCTTAAATAATATTTTTTGCATGTTTTACAGAAATAAATTGATTTGCGAATTTTTTAAATAAAAACTGCAAAAGCTATTCATATTGTTTACATTTTACCTATAAGCACAGTTAGTGTACAATAATAATATAACAAAAAACCAATAGAAATCATTCATTTTTGGTCATAGTGTTCAAGACAGCAAAATAAGATAGAAAAGAATCGACTTTTCTTTAAAAAAAATATATCAAAGGTACTACTTGTGATATATTATTTTTCGTATTTTTTTCAGGACGGCCATAAGTTGTACTATAAGACATTTCAAGGTTATCCATTCACTACCGGACACCCGATATATATTTGTTTCGTGGTAAAATAGGGAATAAAGATTTTATTGCAAATATGAAGAGAGACGAGAAATCGTTGTAGTTACCATCTTTAAGTCGGCTTCTACTTTTCATCAAAAGTTTATTGCAATTAAAGAAAAATTTATTAATAGAATTAGGTGATTATATTCAAGTTTTAAATATAAATTAGTTAAGATCCACGCAATGAAATAAAATAATGCGTCTTGCCTAGTTTGAACAGCGTAAGCGTAAGGCTTACGCGCTTCATCTTCGTCACCATTTAAACCTACAACACCACCCTAGGGAAGACAATGGAATTCTGCAAAGTGTATTAAGTGATTCTATTAAATTGTCTTTCCTAGTGAAGTGATGTTGGGTTGAGTGGAGATCAGGACGGAGGGCGGGAGGTGCTTTTCAACCATCTTCAACACATCTTCGATCTTAGATAATTAATTTCTAACATTTTTAAATAAAAAAAAAATATCAAATTAGTATATTTGCCTGGATAAGTGTGTTCTTAGTAATTATAATTAGATTAGTATCAGAATGACAATTTATTATTTGACATACAAAATAAAATTCAGTTGACAATAAATGCTGGAATTATTTTATAAAAGGAAAAAAGTGAAGAAACATTTACAGTTTTCTTTTTCCGCCTCAATTTCGCGACGTAAATTTTTAATCTAAATGAAGGAACCAGACACCGTATTTTAGTTTTATATCTTTGATCAACACTGCTTTTGTTTTTTTTCTTTCATAGTTTTGTGGCAGAATTTGTATTACGTTTAGTCGGCGTTATAAAATCACACGAATATAATATCATAAAATAAATAATTCTTTAACATTTTGAGGTATAAGAACACAATTTAAAGTAAAAAGTAAAGTTACAGCCTATATACCGTCCCACTGCTGGGCACAGGCCTGCGCTCATTTCTGAGAGGGTTTTAGGGCAAGGAAGTGTCCGCCGCGCTGCCCCAATGCGTGTTGGCGAACTTCACATGTCTTCGAAATATTTTTTTTCTTATTCCTCAGACATGTAGGTTTCCTCACGATGTTTACCTTCACCGCCAAGCACGTGGTATATCTGCACTTGAAATTAAATTAACAATTTCATTGGTGCCGGCGGGGATCGAACCCAGGTTACTCGCGTTATGTTATATTTACAGCGAGCGTTAACCATCTGAGCTACCACGGCTCCACGGCACGGCACAATTTAAGAATTCTAAAATTTTATAAATTTAATTATGTTCATATTACATATTACATATTACATATTGAATTGTCGCCTCTTTACATCAGAATTTATAAACCAAAAATTCGCGCAAATGAAAAATTGATTCTTACAGAAGATGATGCTTAAAATAGAAAAAAAAAACTAAAACTGAAGTTGGCTTAGTGTTGTTATCTTCTTGGAAACCTATAATTAACAAAATTGAATTAAAATTAAATCTAAGTACTGCAAGAATATCCATATACTGTAAGCTGGTTCTAAATAGATCGAAGAAAAAAAATTATTTGATGAAAATAGCGCGGGTCTATTACAACATAGGACATCCAGAAGACGTTAAGCACCACAGTCTTTTTCTGACTACTGGTGCGGTAAAGCACCCAAAACATACACACATAACTCACAGATTAAAAACATAGTAAAATTTATAAAAATAAAACAAAACTTTTGATAACTATCTTTATAAATTATTGGTTAAATATATTCTAGTAATTGGCTTGTAATGGATGCATTTTTGAAAGGTTTTCGCATACCTACTCTGCTATTACGTCGGTAAATCGGTATGGCGGGCCGGTTAATGAAAATTGACCAGTTTTGCTATATACCTACGATGTAAATTGTATTTATACAACTATTATAGTACTTATGCAACAGTTCTGTGTGGTGGCGTTGTTTTTTTCTTTTTTCTTAGCGAAGTTCGGGCAAACGAGCATGGGGCTCACCTGATCGAAAGTGTCCAGAAATAAACTTTTACATGCTTTTCATAAGTTATTTGTCGAATTAATCTGGTTTAGTTAATCGCTTAAAGATCACGTATCACCATTAAAATAATAGAATATACCAAGAAGGTTTGAAACTCAATTTGACTCGGTAGGTGGGACTGTCGTCGAGATACAGAAAACACACATGTGCAGAGCCGGGATGGATCGCTAGTATATAATATAAATTAACAGATAAGAGAGGAATTATAAGCCAGCGACACTTTTAGATCCCATAGCGTATACCATGTGCAGGTTATAAATCAATTCGGCTCTCATCTTCAGTCAGTCGTTAGTTTCGTTGTATTTTTATTCATTCTGTTACCTTTACTGCATATTACAGTTTACTGCTAAACATAAGATCCCATTATAGTTTTCCTCATAGGGTAGCTATTTGTTATAGTTGCCGCCGCAGTTTTTTATTTTTAGTCGTTATTAGGAAGGCGCTGCTGCCCATCTCCTGATTGGTTTCCCTTTGTCGTCTTTTACGACACCCACGGGTTGATATGTGTTAGTGGATTAACATCGCCATTAAACGGTATTTTAATCACTTGGAAAAACTTTATTATTGTTACCATTAGGAATATTATCGTCCTCAATATATGCGTTCTCCACTTCATTAAGGGTTTCAATAAATTATACCCATATCACTATCAATTTCGCTTATTTCTATTGACTGAGCACTTAGACAGTTGAAGATTGACTTCGAAATATATTTTATTGCGAATATACTTTTGCTTTTCGCATATATTCCGTCTGACGTAAAGTGAAATTGACTTCTAAGCTAGTAAGAAAGAGGTTGGTAATTAAACGTGAAATCATTTTTAGAAACTTATTTATAGCTTTGCTTCTCCAAACTATAAGTAGGGAAAGATTTTTAAAAAATTGCCTAAAAATGCCATATTAAAATAATGCAATAAGCAGAAAAGAAAACCCTATTAATAAAATGAAATCCATTTAAATGAATTTTAAAATGTTAAAAGCAAATCAAGCCTAACTAATATGTGTAAAGTGATTCGGTGATTTTAGTTTTAACAAGAATTCCTTCGAGCCAAATTACTGTTATTCAACATTTATTTCTAACTTTCAAACACACGTTCATTTTAGCTTCAACGATGCAACCCATAAGTATAATTACTTTATACGGAGTAAAGGTAAAATATTTGGAAAATCCAAGTGTGTACACCTCGAGAGCAAAAACGAATTTTGCCTTAACTTGCATTTCAAGGGTGCGTCTAATTTGTTTGTATTATGTTTTGTATATTTTAATTTAATACCGCTAACTGCGTGTAAATTATATGATAAATAACAAATTGTTTGTATTATTTAATCTCATACGTTGCTATTTATTATAAATAGTACGCATATTTTGTAAATTAAACATATATTATTTATCGTCACAAGAGTGTCGTAAGAGGCGACGACAGAGGAATAATCAAATAAGAGATGGCATCTACCTGATTGCAATTAAAAATAATAAAAAACAGCGATTGCCAACCCGCTTGCCTGAGGAAGGCCTTGCAGTTGTTAAGAAGTAGCTTTTATAGGTTGTAATTATTAGGGGGATTACCTGTCCCATTTTTATTAAAAATTACGGCACAAAAGTCGTTAAAAATCTATATTTGACTAAATTACAAAAGCAAAGATTCCATTAATGAAATGTATTTCATTGAATGAATATGAATATGGGTCATCAAAATGGTAAGTGGATACATTGGGAACTTCTAATAAGATTAGTTGATTAATTGCTCCAGTTATTCGAATACAAACAGATGAAAATTTAATCGAATTTTTCTGCATTTACATAATAGTCAATCAATATGAAAACCCAGAGAGAGAAAGGAAAATGATGGAAGAGTAAATATAAGGAGGTAAGTTTTGACATTGTGTTAATGATCGTAGTAGCTGAAGTGGATATCGCGCGGTCGCGAAATCGTAATGCTTAAGGCATTCGCGTCCTGTCTTTGGTACGACTTTTTTCCTTTTTTTTTATAAGTTACCTTCTTTTGTGAGAAAATCTATTATTTCGAGCCTTTTTTAGTATTCTTTAAAAATACAAAAATAATTAAACTAATTGCATAATTTTTTTAATTAAAACCGAGAATAGCTCAGTCATCTAGGTACTTGCTATAAACTACAAAAAATTCAGTCCGGTTTCGCTAATTTGTGAGAGTTCTGAGAGTTTTCTTCATAAATATTCATGACTTTCTTTGTTATTTCTTTCTGTATAAAATATTTCTGTATAAAATTGGATTTTGTATATAAATGGTTCAGCCATTACGAAGATTACTTTGTAATGGCTGGACTGACTGGAATGTAACTGGAGATCTAGACTAAATTTTATCCGAAAAAATTAGAGATTTTATAAGAATAAAATATTGATAAGATGAAATAAATAATCTTTAATGATTACCCTAAGCTTATATAACGCAACATAAATAAAAGGGAAGGAGTACAGAATTTATTTTGAAAGGATCAATTGCGTAAGTTTTTAAAGACAGTGAAAAATGGTTAAGTTGTTCGTCCAGCCCTCGAGATATTTTGGTAAAATACAATTTTTTTCTCATACTAACAGACGGTGACGATTAAAAAAATGTGTACTATTTAATTATAATAAATTTATACGTGGTAGGGCCATGCTGCAGTTATATTAGAAGTATAGTTGTAGCGCGAATGGGTCGGCTCGACCGGGGAAGGACCACGCTCTCACAGTATACTCGTACCAGCGTAAAATGGTAACTTAATGCTGCTGTGTTTCGTATAGTGAGTGTAGAGAACCGGAGACCCTTTTTACTGTAAACGTGGCTGTTTTTCTGAAAAAGTAGTTTGTTCAGAATCGTTTACTGAATCAAAAATAATTAAAATTACGTAAATTACAGTCATACTAAATCTGTACAGTCAAAACAAACTGAAATGGACCGTAACTTAAGGCAATAATACTTTTGGGAGTGAAGTTTTATTTGTATTATTACTAATTTTGTCATTCAATAAAAATAAAGAAAAACGAACTTTATTTCAAGTATATTAAAGTCTTTGCGTTCGTGGATTTGTACTGTGACCACAACATTCTTCCGGTATTAGTATAACTTATTTGATAAATAATCAGTGCTTTATAATGTTTAACTAAAAATTCAGTGTATGTATTATGGTTATAAAATAATATACTAATTGGGATGTCTGAGTGTGTGCGTTAATTACGTTACATATTGTATATATACACCTACAAGTAAAGCTAATAAAATGATGTTATAAAAAGCTATGATTTGGCGTAAAGAGTATAGAGAGCCAGTAAACGGCCAGTTAAAATTTGTTTCCTTTCAACCGACTTCAAAAAATAATGAGGTTTTCAATTCGACTGTATTTTATATGTGTGTTACCTTTTCTAGATGAACTGATTTTGATGAATCTTTTTTATTTGAAAGATCGTGCTTCACATATGTTCCCATATAAATTTAATCAAAACATTATTAGTAGACTGACTAGTAGTTTTAGGTTATCATTATTAATGGGTAATTTATTGACTTAGACGACATTAAAGATGTTCTCATTCTATTAAGATTGAAGTCTAATTTACCATTTGTTTTGTTTCCACACCTCGATCACGATGCGAAAGTTAATTGTTTAATTTTTGTTTAGGATAAGCTGACAAACGAGCACACAGATCACCTGATGGCAAGTGGTTGCTGTGGCTCTAGATATCTCCATCTATCCTCGATTACGAATCAAAATGCAGATGCGTTTTCACCCGTGAGGACTAAGATGGAATGCCACGTTTACAGTAAAAAGGGTCTCCGGTTATCTACACTCACCATACGAAACATAGCAGTATTAAGTTACTATTTTACGCTGGTACGAGTATACTGTGAGAGCGTGGTCCTTCCTCGGTCGAGCCGACCCATTCGCGCTACAACTGTACTTCTAATATAACTGCAGCATGGCTCTACCACGTATAAATTTATTATAATTAAATAGTACACATTTTTTTAATCGTCACCGTCTGTTAGTATGAGAAAAAAATTGTATTTTACCAAAATATTGAGGACTGGACGAACGATTTAACCATTTTTCACTGTCTTTAAAAACGTACGCAATTGATCCTTTAAAAAATAAATTCTGTACTCCTTCCCTTTTATTTATGTTGCGTTATATAGACTTAGGGTAATCATTAAAGATCATTTATTTCATCTTATCAATATTTTATTCTTATAAAATCTCTAAATTTTTCGGATAAAATTTAGTCTAGATCACTCCTAGTATTACTCCCTATTGGTTTGTGACATTTTGTTACATTCCAGTCAGTCCAGCCATTACAAAGTAATCTTCGTAATGGCTGAACCATTTATATACAGAATCCAATTTTATACAGAAATATTTTATACAGAAAGAAATAACAAAGAAAGTCATGAATGTTTATGAAGAAAACTCTCAGAACTCTCATGATGACCGAGCTATTCTCGGGTTATATTAAAAAAATGTATGCAATTAGTTTAATTAATTTTCGTATTTTTAAAAAATACTAAAAAAAGAGGCTCGAAATAATAGATTTTCTCACAAAAGAAGGGAACTTATAAAAAAAGGAAAAAAAGTCGTACCAAAGACAGGACGCGAATGCCTTAAGCATTACGATATCGCGACCGCGCGATATCCACTTCAGCTATTACGATCATTAACACAATGTCAAAACTTACCTTCTTATATTTACTTTTCTATCATTTTCCTTTCTTTCTCTGGGTTTTCATATTGATTGACTATTATGTAAATGTAGAAAAATTCGATTAAATTTTCATCTGTTGGTATTCGAATAACTGGAGCAATTAATCAGCTAATAATATTAGAAGTTCCCAAAATATCCACTTACCATTTTGATGATCCATATTCATAATCATTCAATGAAATACATTTCATTAATGAAATTTTTGCTTTTGTAATTTAGTCAAATATATGTTTTTAACGACTTTTGTGTGGTAATTTTTATAAAAATGTGGCAGGTAATCCCCCCTAATAATTACAACCTATAAAAGCTACTGCTGAACAACTGCAAGGCCTTCCTCAGGCAAGCGGGTTGGCAATCGCTGTTTTTTTATTATTTTTAATTGCAATCAGGGAGATGCCATCTCTTATTTCATTATTCCTCTGTCGCCTCTTACGACACTCTTGTGACGATAAGTAATATATGTTTAATTTACAAAATATGCGTACTATATATATATATATATATATATATAATTAAATAATACAAACAACTTGTTATTTATCATATAATTTACACGCAGTTAGCGGTATTAAATTAAAGTATACAAAACGTAATACAAACAAATTAGACGCACCCTTGAAATGCAAGTTAAGGCAAAATTCGTTTTTGCTATCGAGGTGTACACATTTGGATATTCCAAATATTTTACCATTACTCCGTATAAAGTAATTATACTTATGGGTTGCATCGTTGAAGCTAAAATGAAAGTGTGTTTGAAAGTTAGAAATAAATATTGAATAACAGTAATTTGACTCGAAGGAATTCTCGTTAAAACTAAAATCACCGAATCACTTTACACATATTAGTCTATTTGCCTTTAACATTTCAAAATTAATTTAAATGGATTTCATTTTATTAATAAGGTTTTCTTTTCTGCTTATTGCAGTATTTTAATGCGGCATTTTTAGGTATTTTATTAAAAATCTTTCCCTACTTGTAGTTTGTAGAAGCAAAGCTATAAAAGAGTTTCTAAAAATGATTTCACATTTCATTCCCAACCTCTTTCTTACTAGCTTAGAAGTCAATTTCACTTTACGTCAGACGGAATTTATGCGAAAAGCAAAAGCATATTCGCAATAAAATATATTTCGAAGTCAATCTTCAACTGTCTAAGTGCTCAGTCAATAGAAATAAGCGTAATTGATAGTGATATGGGTATAATTTCTTGAAACCCTTAATGAAGTGGAGAACGCATATAGTGAGGATGATAATATTCCTAGTAGGTAACAATAATAAAGTTTTTCCAAGTGATTAAAATACCGTTTAATGGCGATGTTAATCCACTAACACGTATCATCCCGTGGGTGTCGTAAAAGACGACAAAGGGAAACCAATCAGGAGATGGGCAGCAGCGCCTTCCTAATAACGACTAAAAATAAAAACTGCGGCGGCAACTATAACAAATAGCTACCCTATGAGGAAAACTATAATGGGATCTTATATTTAGCAGTAAACTTGTAATATGCAGTAAAGGTAACAGAATGAATAAAAATACAACGAAACTAACGACTGACTGAAAATGACAGCCGAATTGATTTATAACCTGCACATGATATACTCTATGGGATCTAAAAGTGTCCCTGGCTTATAATTCCTCTATAATCTGTTAATTTATATTATATACTGGCGATCCACCCCGGCTTTGCACATGTGATTTCTATATCTCGACGACAGTGCAACCTACCGAGTCAAATTGAGTTTCAAACCATCTTGGTATATTCTATTATTTTAATGGTGATACGTGATCTTTAAGCGATTAACTAAACCAGATTAATTCGACAAATAACTTATGAAAAGCAAGTAAAAGTTTCTTTCTGGACACTTTCGATCAGGTGAGCCCCATTCTCGTTTGCCCGAACTTCGCTAAGAAGAAAGAAAAAAACAACGCCACCACACAGAATTGTTGCTAAAGTACTATAATGTTTGTATAAATACAATTTATATTTGTATAAATACAGTCTATAGCAATACTGGCCACCTTTTCATTTATCGGCCCGCCAGACCGGCGTATTAGCGGAGTAGGTATGCGAAAACCTTTCAAAAATGCATCCATTACAAGCCAATTATTAGAAACCTATAATTTAAAATGAAAGTTGTCAAAATTTTTGTTTTATTTTTACAAATTTTACCATGTTTTGTGTGTGTGTGTGTGTTTCGATCGCCAGTAGTCAGAAAAAGACTGAGATGCTTAACGTCTTCTGAATGTCCTATGTTATAATAAGCCCGCGCTATTTTTATCAAATTAATTTTTTTCTCCGATCTACGCAGAACCAGCTTATAGTATATGGATATTCTTGCAGTACTTAGACTTAATTTTAATTCAATTTTGTTAATTATGGGATTCCAAGAAGATAATTTCCAATAAGCCAACTTCTCTATTAAAATCAGATTTTTTTCTATTTTAGGCATCATCTTCTGTAAGAATCAATGTTTCATTTGTGCGAATTTTCGGTTTATCAATTCTGATGTAAAGAGGCGACAATTTAATATGTAATATGAACATCTTTAAATTTATATAATTCTATAATTCTTAAGTTGTGTTTATCTTATCACTCAAAATGTTAAAGAATTATTTATTTTATGATATTATATTCGTGTGATTGTATAACGCCGACTAAACGTAATACAAATTCTGCTACAAAACTATGAAAAAAAAATAAAAATAAAAGCAGTTTTAATCAAGGATATAATACTAAAATACGGTGTCTGGTTCCTTCATTTAGATTAAAAATTTACGTCGCGAAATCGAGGCGGAAAAAGAAAACTGTAAAAGTTTCTTCAGTTTTTCTCTATTTTATAAATAATTCCAGCATTTAGTGTCAACTTAATTTTATTTTTTATGTAAAATAATATATTATTCATTCTGATTTTAATCTAATTATAATCACTAAGAAAGTACTTAACCACGCAAATATATTAATTTGATATTTTTCTTTATTTAAGAATGTTAAAAATTAATTATCTAAGATCCGCACAGTAAAATTAAATGATGTGTCTTATCTAGGTTTAAAAGCACCTCCCGCACTCCGTCGTGATCCCCACTCAACCCAACATCACTTCACTAGGAAAGACAATTTAATAGAATCACTTAACACACTTTCCGGAATTCCATTGTCTTTCCTAGGGTGGTGTTGTAGGTATAAATGGTGACGAATATGAAGGGTGTAAGCGTAAGGTGCTGTTCAAACTAGGTAAGACGCATTATTTTATTTTATTGCGTGGATCTTAGCTAGTTAATTTTTAGAACTTTAATATAATGGTTTCCTCAAAGTAATACTTGATTCTATTAATAATTTTGTGTAATAAAATATTAATTAATTTGCAACTTACCTGGATTGAAGAGCACCTCCCGCCCTCCCTCAATTGCGTGCACTAATTCCGTCACCACTAGTCCCAGCACCACTACTCCCAACACCACTACTCCCGGCACCACTACTTCCAACACCACTATTCCAGGTAAGACACACCATCGAAGATAATACGACACGTGTTTCGCCTCTACACGAGGCATCCTCAGGTGATGTAGACTCTAAGGAGGCTTAGCAGTAAAAATTGTTACTTATAATTAAAAACAACAGCGGTAAATAAATAAAAAAAAACTTTTGCATTATTTTTACAATCAAACTAGATATCGTACCAAGAACTTACAACTCTCCTGGAATCTTACTAACGAGATACACATTTAACTAAATTACTTTCTATACCTACTTCATTGTATTTGTTTAGCGGAAGGTTGAAAATTAATTAATATTTTTATTATAATGGATTTCCGCAAAGTAACGCCTGATTCTATCAATTATAATAAATTTTTATTTAGTTGCAATAAACTTTTGATGAGAAGTATAAGCCAACTTAAAGATGTAACTACCAGTATTTCTCGTCTCTCTTTATATTTGCAATAAAATCTTTATTCACTATTTTACCGTGAAACAAATATATAGTGTAAATATGAACACAAGTCGTACAGAAACTACGATCACTATCGGACGTACCAACGACTTTTAATATAAAGAGTTTTATCAGTTAACTATTATCATCATCACCACACAGATACCACTAATTATTTAAGAATCCAGCTACTACTACTACCAGACACCATATAACATTCATCTTACAGGTATATTTCGCTCAACGCGCCGCCATAAAACATTTAGTTGACAGTGGAATTTTTTATGAGTAATTTTTTAACATCTTTCGAAGATTAAAAAAATCTCTTTTAATTGCTAATGTGTCTTACATACTTTTCTATTCTGTTTATTCGTTTCTTCTTTGTATTTGTGAAGTTGCTACATGTTATATTTACTTATTATAAATAGGTATGTGATAATGTTTACGTGTGCATGGTATAAATACTTATGAGCATATTGACTATTATAGTATAATAAAGAATATTTTTAAGTTTAGTGTTAGTAAAATTTTTATTGACACCCAGGGAAGATCAGTGTCGAAGTACTTTGTAGTACTATGACTATGCTGAGTTGAGTACCTTTTTTAGTAACCATTTATCAAATTTATATTATGTTATTTTTGTTTTTGTAAGCTAATTGTTAAAATGTCTTTCTAATGTGTGAAGAGAATTGTTTGAATGTCTAGAAAATAAAGTCTGCGCTTGGAACTAAAACTTTTATTTAGAAAAAAATGGTTTTTAACAAGTTGACACGAGGTAGAGCCATGTTGCAGCTATATTATGTTCCATTCTAAAAGTTATGCTTAGCAGGCGGGTTTGCAAGCGCAGATTTTATTATTTATATTTGTTACCAGGAAGATGTTGCTGCCTACCTTCTATTTCAGTTTTCCTCTGTCGCCTCTTACGACACCCACGGTACGATATGTGGGAGTGGGTATTCTAACTCCACTACAGATGTCTATCTCTCCTCGGGAAGTTCAACATTAGTTGGACATGAGATGTGAAATTGATTGTTGATATTCTGGCCCTACACTGTATAGTGAACTGGTTAGTTCATAGTGGATTCTTCTATAAACTAAGTTTTATTATTTTTAGTTGCTTGCGGTTAGCTTTAACTTTTAATTCGTAGCTTAATTTCACCAGTCGAGTTGCAGATGCGCTTTTCTTACTGCTATTCTATTATTTTATATAACTCACCGCCTCACTAAAAGTAATATGAAATTCTGCATAATATAAACAGAAATGTTAATAACTCTCCCATTTTGGAATAAAATTATAATATAATATAAATTTCAACTATATCACCGCGCTACGTTAGATTAAGTTACGACCCACCTGAGCCAGAAACTAAATGTAAATTAGACCTCACAGCTTCTACACTCTCACAAATGCAATCTGTGGGGGAAGCCTAAGTTCAAAGGGACTTCCATAGGTTTTAATAGGTGGGGAGAATATCCTTGCCAGTCTGAACACTTTTATTTTATTTTGAAGGCATAAAATCTGTCACTTCTACGTAGTGAAATCGAGATCAAACGAAACGCGTAACCGCCACAAAATCTCTAGCGCTTTTGACCATTTGGTCATGTGAATACTATACTCTTCAAACAATCTAGCTCTTCATGTTTTAATAGTTTGATTAGATGATATAACTATATTTTAGCGCTGCAACAAAAAACTCAGTCCACTCGCCCCGCGCAGCCCACCGCTGTCATCAAAATGCGACACGTTTTTTGACTGAAATAGCTTCTACGTACCTATGGCATTAGGGTAATGTACTTAACCTTATAGAATCTTAACAATAGAATACAAAAAACTGAAATTAAGAATAATGTTAATAAATACGAAGGAACATTTCGATCGTCGGAACGTAAAGTCAGCTTTGAAGTTCCGCAAAGTAGGCTACTGGGACTGTTACTATTTATATGATATTGTTGCGCGCCTAAGTTGACATCTGGTACCTGGCACTAGCACCATCTAGTGGAGAGGAGGGCTTCCTAGAAAATGTCAATCTTGAATTTTCCACCAACAGCGCCATCTAGTATCGTACAGAAGATTTAAGTTTTCTAGAAGCACCACACTCAAACTTTCTGCGCCTGTTCGGTCGGCGCTCATATTTTATGGAATTGGCGATACGAGCGAAGCTTCGGAGCGAAATAAGGTGAACTAAAGTGTTAAGTGTGATTTAAGTTTTAATTGGTGTCAGAAGTGGGATAAATCATGCCGATTTTACCTAAGGATGAAATGGAGGGTATCCGTACCCGAAGTCAACGTCAGCAGGAGACGGACCAAAGAAGATTTGGTGGTGCTCGTAATGCCGCAGCAACGTCGGAGGGCCAGGCGCCGGCCACGGAGGGCCCGTCAGCAGCTTGTCTGTGGCACGTGTTAGGTGCTCTGATGGTGATGCTGCAGCAGCTGCAGCGCGGACAGGTGGAACAGGTCCGCCGATTGGAAGAGTAGCTGCGGGGCGTAAAGAAGGAACAGGCCCGCCGATTGGACGACCAGCTACGGGGCGGACAGGAGGAAGATTGTATTGCGCCTTTCTGTATCCGGTAGGTTACATCGTTGATCCTGGTCACAATCCGGTACGGGCCGTCCCATTTAGCTTGAAGCTTAGGAGTGAACACTAGTGAACCTTCGTCGAACCCTATGTTGTTCATTTTGCAGTCATACCGAGTTTTCAGTTAACAATATATTAATGACCTATCTAAATACATAGAACAACCTTTGACACACCATAGTAATAACTTGTAAAAATATTCATACATACGAATATGACATAAACAATTCTCAATAAATTGGCGAGATCACAATAGTTTAAGAATAAATTTAAGCAAAACAAAGGTTATATATTCATTTTAGATAACTTAAACATGATAATAATAAACTCATAGTATAATATAATGACTATAATGTTGTCAAAGTTGAAAGCACGAGATTTCTGGGGCTGGAATTGATGAAAAATTGCATTAGGACACTTTGTAAAAATATAAGTAAGTCTCACAATCAACAAATTAATTATATTAATAATAAAAAACAACTTAGGTATAAATAAATGTCATGTGATAAACATACAAATTTTAATATAGATGTTGTCCACTAAAATTCATTAATATTATGGTACACTTTGTCGTATGTAAAGTTTCGTAGTCTTGTCTTAAATAATAAAATGTTGAGATCCCTCCAACTCCTGGGTAATTTATTGTAAATAGACAACCCCATCAGCAGGCACTGTTGCGTGTTAGTGCTGTTTTCCCCTTAGGAATGTTAACTCCACTATTATCGCGTCTATTTCTTGAAACAAGATCTGCTAGGCACTTACTTATTAGGGTTCTGATTCGACTTTATAAAAGTGCTATTTCTAATGTGTATATAGAAGGTACATTTAATATTTTATTTTGTTTAAAATATGGCTTGCAACTATCTGTACTTATCAGCTTCAACATGGAACGTATACACCTTATTTGGGCCATGAATACTCGTACCTTTTCTTTTTCGCGTCACCCCAAAATATTACGCCATATCGTAGGTATATTTCTACCGTACCATAATACACAGTAGGGATCCCATCCGTACAAATTACAGATGAAAATTTGCCTAGTGCATATGCAAACTTACTTATATTTTTACAAAGTGTCCTAATGTGTGACTTCCAATGCAATTTTTCATCAATTCCAGCCCCAGAAATTTCGTGCTTTCAACTTTGACAACATTATAGTCATTATATTATACTATGGGTTTATTATTATCATATTTAAGTTGTCTAAAATGTATATATATACCTTTTTTTTTGCTTAAATTTATTCTTAAACTATTGTGATCTGGCCAATTTATTGAGAATTGTTTATGTCATATTCGTATGTATGAATATTTTTACAAGTTCATCTGAAAAAAGTGTCAAAAGTTTTTCTATGTATTTAGGTAGGTCATTAATATATTGTTAACTGAAAACCCGGTATGACCGCAAAATGAACAACAAAGGGTTCGACGAAGGTTCACTAGTGTGGTTGCACAATCCAGTCCGCAGAAAAGGGAAATTTCCTAAGATTAATGTACATGTACACAAAACATAGCAGCATTAAGGGCAGCTGGCCCTCAAAAATCTGCGGCGTTACACCACCAAATCGTCTCTGGTTTGTCTCCTGCTGACGTTAACTTCGGGTACGGACACCCTCCATTTCATATTTAGGTAGAATCGGCATGATTTTATCCCACTTCTGACACCAATTGTTACGAGCTTAAGGTTTGTAACAATAAAAAATGCCGATTGAATTACCAAAATTTACACTTTTATTAGAGAAAACCAATTAAAACTTAAATCACACTAATACTTAATCACACTTAACACTTTAGTTCACCTTATTTCGCTCCGAAGCTTCGCTCGTATCGCCAATTCCAGAAAATACGAGCAGCGACCGACGAGGCGCAGAAAGTTGTGGGGCTTCTAGAAAGCTTAAATCTTCAATTCGATACTAGATGGCGCTGACATTTTCTAGGAAGCCCCCCTCGCTCTGGTCCCCGACACTAGATGGTGCTAGTGCCATGTACCAGTTGTCAACTTAGGCGCGCAATAATATCATATAAATAGTAACAGTCCCAGTAGCCTCCCTTGCGGAACTTCAAAGCTGACTTTACGTTCCGACGATCGAAATGTTCCTTCGTATTTATTAACATTATTCTTAATTTCAGTTTTTTGTATTCTATTGTTAAGATTCTATAAGGTTAAGTACATTACCTTAATGCCATAGGTACGTAGAAGCTATTTCAGTCAAAAAACGTGTCGCATTTTAATGACAGCGGTGGGCTACGCGGGGCGAGTGGACTGAGTTTTTTGTTGCAGTGCTAAAATATAGTTACGAGTATATCATCTAATCAAACTATTAAAACATGAAGAGCTAGATTGTTAGAAGAGTATAGTATTCACATGACCAAATTGTCAAAAGCGTTAGAAATTTCGTGGTGGTTATGCGTTTCATTTGATCTCGATTTCACTACGTAGAAGTGACAGATTTTATACCTTCAAAATTTATAAACAGTTAAATATAAAAAGTAAAAGTGTTTAGACTGGCAAAGATATTCTCCCCACCTATTAAAACCTATGGAGGTCCCTTTGAACTTGGCCTCCCCCACAGGTTGCATTAGTGAGATTTCACCACAGTTGCCACGTTTGACAGGAGAGTTGGTTAGAATATCTAACGTATACTTGTCGTCTTGTTGAAGAACATTTCTATTTCTATTAGTAATCACTTAAAATAATGGGCGAACAAAGTTTATTTTCGCAATATGGTTGATCACTTTGTCACACACGGTAATTTATAATAAGCCTAGGGGTAAGAATATGTTAACGGCGACAGAGCACCCGGGTTCAAATCTCGCAATGTTGTTTTTTTTTGTTTTTAGTGTTCTAACCCATAGACTACATACTACAATAACAAGACTACATAATAGCCCCACAGATCGGCAAAAACGAATTATTATTCAAACTTATTATTTCCGGAGTTACATACGTACATGTTATGATGCTTCGCGTACTTTTTAATTCTTAGGCCAAAGCTTTGGTCGAAAAATGTTTAGTTACCGTTTTTTTTTTACAGAAAATCATTGTTTTATTAATATACTACCAAAACTATTTAATACTTTTATGAAAAAAAAATTATATTTTATAAGTACATTACTGGTTTCTCGGAAACTTGCTTACAATATGGGTGAAAGGTACTTAGATAATGTTTAATGCACACTTATCCAGAAAGTAATTTTTTTTCTAATTCCGATCCGTTCCGTCGCCGAGGTACTATAATATGATACCCACATATCAGAGCTTGCAAAGATGGTTAGTGTAGAAAAAAGAATAAAATACCTAATATGTTTTAGGGCCGCGCTTAAGCTCTCCATGCAGGTGTAGCGGCGCTGTCGTCGCGTCACTAGCACACCGAAACACACAGAAGCCTAAATCACGCTATCAACATTCCGAATCATAAACAGTATAATAGAACATCTCCGAACCATCACACGGAGTGTTGGCCGCTCCCCGGGCAGAACACCTTGCCCGGCGGGAGATCTCCCCTTTTCCTTCCTCACCGGCCACAGTGGTGACCCCGACGTGATCTGAACACGCAACCAACAACCTTCGGAAACTTCAAGCTTCATCATCGTCATAGAATACCCCACCCATTCGCTCCCGAGCAGATATCGTCTGCAGTCTTCATATCCTGCAAGCCATCTAGCTTCACAAGGTTCATCGCAGCACTGGAATAATAATGCTTCTTGTTCCTTCAAGCTACACTCTACGCTACAGTGTTCAGCACGGCTCTGAGTCTTACTGCTCGCCTCTGCTTCACGGCACTCTCGCAGATTACTTGCCTTCTTGTCGACTCACCGCAGACAAGGCAATCTCCTGGCACTTGCACATTTGTCGGCAACGTGGCTGCACTATCGACCTCCGGTCTGAGCAGGGGGTAATGTAGCGGCGCTGTCGTCGCGTCACTAGCACAACGAAACACACAGAGCCTAAATCACGCTATCAACATTCCGAATCATAAACAGTATATATAGAACATCTCCGAACTATCACACGGAGTGTTGGCCGCTCCCCGGGCAGAACACCTTGCCCAGGGATTACGATTACACACCTTACACAGGGGTGAAATCGTAAATTTTTCTGGCTTAATACGCTCTCTTAAAATAGGCAAAATAGGGACAGACATAGCAATATCGTCAAAAATTATTTCGTGCGGGATTGGTACTGCAGCAGACATGAAGCCGCGTAATAAAATGCTTAGCTACCTTGCTACCGATATGTCAAAATTTTCCAGCTGTCGTGAATCACTTGGAAAATTTAGTGATACCACTGCAAGTGAATAGTTGACTGCAAAATCATTAACCTCGCACTATTGATACTAACGACTCAGAAAAACTTCCGCCATTGAAATCAACTACTTGTGTTCTATTACTTAATTCAATGTTGTTATTTAATGTTGCACTTTCGTGATTTAATATCTAACTGTGAAATATTACAGAAAGGCCACAAAGTGTACATCAAATATACTCTGAATTCGTGTGTGTCAACCAACCGACATTGAATGAAGAAAAAAACTTAAAAATCTGTATTTTTATTTTATTTTACTTAGTATTATTAATTTGAAGGTCGTTGGTTTTATGTGATATGTATCACAAACACGTGTTTACAATACGGCTGAAAAGTTTTTCAAAGTATAGCTACAATGTACATAGTGGTTCAGACAGCGGGGTAAATATTTAATAAAAAAACTTTACTTTTCATAAAATGCTGAAATGGGATATTTAGTCAAGTAAAAAAGAAAAAACAAATATATTAATTTTTACGTCTATACCATGAAAATCGCAGCCAAGGGAGTTTTTTGGCGCGGTGATTGCCTTTTAACAAAACACATTATCTTTAATTTTTAACGTAATTGGTTGAATTGACTTCTTTTTTTTTTCAATTTATAAGTTTTAAAATATACTTATTTTTATAGTATAATAGCGGCGTAAGAAAAATCGTTTCATCCCACCCTGTTTCATCAGGTTGGTGTCATAAGAGGAAACTATGAAAAATGACAGTAAGTACCCACGAGATACAGAAGTCATAAAGCTGAGGCATTGGTAGAAAGTCGTATGAAACAGAAGTTGTATAATAGACATTCTTAAACGATAAGTATTCTCATGTTTTTACTGTTACAATCTATCAAAAGTTCACTACAAAAATAGGCCTCTCTCACAGATTGGTTTAAAGGGGGGATTTTTACCACGTTTAGTGGGCGGGCTGATAAACGCAGTATTTTTGTTTTTATTATGTAGACTTGTTGAAAAGGAACCAGACAAACGTTAACTAAGAAACAGAAGGGAGGAATCGAGTCTTCTCTTGATCCGGCTTCCTATAACGCCTACGTTGGGTTCGGGAACAACGTATGTGATCTCCGCAACGGAGTAACACACAAGGGCGATAACCTCTTCCTTTTCACAAAATAGGTTCAGGCGGGGATTACGGGTCTTCCGAAGCCGTCCCGGTCCCAACGCCTTAATTCTTCGATATGGACTGTATCACTTTAAGGGGAGAATTCCTTGGGAATAAAACAGCAATTATCTTCAAACCGTTCCGTGAGAGAGTAATTACTTTTTCCCTATCACTCCCCTATACTTTTTCTTTCTTCTTCTTATTGACTGCTGGTCTTGCATGTTTCCCGAACTTCCCGAACTTTCCCGAACGATTTTCAAGAAAAATCAATTTACTGAACTACCTCGAAGCTAAACGCGAAAGTGAGCCGCGCCATTTGTGCGCTTGCGCAACTCAATTACATCAATTTGTACTATCACTCTCTCACGGTTTGCTCAATAACTTTATTTGTATAAGACATACATTTATACATTTACTTATAAAGATAGCACAAAGAAATATCTATACTACGATATACATTACATTTTCATATCACAAAAAATCCTTTATTTATTTAACAAAATATGCTTATTTTACTCACATGTTCAAAGTTGGAATTTCTTAAATATTTAACATAGAAAGTTAAAACAATGTTTTCCACTTGAAATTATACATATCTTAACTAATACAATAGTTTAATTTACATTTTCTCTATACATTTCACTATTAAAACACTTTTAAATTTCTTATACAAAACTATCATTATTTCACTTATTCACAGGAATTTTCACATAAAATAACATAGAATTCACCTCTTTTACACGTACAATCAATATGAAATGTTTTACAAGTCATTTTACATAAATTGCTGAAATTTGCAAATATTTAAATTTCTACATATTTGGCCCCCTAAGTACGTGGCTAGCGTGTGTCTATGAACTCACACTATTTGAACAACTAACTTTTACACGGCTATCGACTATCAGTAAAAATGGAAAGTTTAGTATACACTAATATCAACAATACTAGGTGAATAAATGATTCTACTCAATCCTCAAACGCCGAAAACTACCTCTAATCAGATTCTTATCAGTTATCATGTTTCTTATCAAACAATATAAGTGAATATTTTCATAAATCAATCATAGAAAATAGGCATTTGTTTTCACACAAAACATATTAAACTCACATAAGACAATACTTTTGCAATTAATTTCCATTAATTCTACTTATGCACAGCGATCATCTCGACTGGGGAACAAATCCGGTAACATAATTTATATCTTAAAATTCCCTATATGAATTTATTAAGAGATATTACTAAGAAAACGATAAAATATTCCGGCCTGGGAGTCGAGCCCAAGACCTTCATATCATTAATTTGATATTTCTTTAAGATTCAACTAAGCATTTTCTTATCGGAATATTGTTGCTTGATAATTTGCTTTTTAGAAGCTATTCGTAATCGGTTAACTAATAAATTGAAATATTCTTATAGGCGCGTCGCCAACAATCTCCCCCCCGTGCATCAGCACCATCATTTGGGAGGCGTCGCGGGTTCCAGGACTATTATTCTGGATGTAGGTCTCCTCAAGATACCTGTGCTAGTAATGACGTCAACCACTCTAGTGTGACCGTCTGGTCCCGGTAGCGTCCTACTAATCTTGCCTTTCGGCCACGTATTTCGTGGCAATGAATGATCTATTATCAAGACAATATCACCTTCTTTAGGCTCCATAAACTTTCCGTTACTACCTGTTCGAGGTATTAAAATAGGCATGTATTCTTTCAGCCATCTTGTCCAAAAATGGTCGGCTAACCTCTGTGCAGATTTCCAATTGAGTTGACCCGTCAGATGTTGCTCTAAAAATAATCCAGGTGGTCGATTACCACATGAGCGTCCCAGAAGAAAATGATTCGGTGTCAAACCCTCTTCAGGACTATCCATACTGAATGTTACCAGAGGTCTGGAATTTACAGTATGCTCTGCTTCCAAAAGCAACGTATGCAGAATCTTCTCTCGCGGGCTCCTTTCTTTAAGCGTAGCGGTCAACGCAATTTTAATTGATCTTACTAAGCTCTCCCAGGCGCCACCCATGTGCGGTGCTCCCGGAGGTATAAATTTGAATATTTCCATATACATTTTTTAAATGACTCATTTTTCATGCCCTCATAGCATTCTTCGCATGCTTTCAATAATTCTTTATGTGCAGCTTTGAAATTCGTCCCGTTATCGCTGTATATAACGGCTGGTTTTCCTCTTCTGGCGATAAATCGCCTCAATGCCATTATCATTGACGCTGGTGTCAATGAGGCTGCTAATTCTAGGTGTACTGCTCTGATGGTCAGACACGTAAATAAAACACCCCAACGTTTTTCGTGTCGCCTTCCTATAGTCACACTCATAGGTCCGAAATAATCTACGGCTGAACATGTAAAAGGTGGTTCATTGTGAGCTATTCTCTCCAGAGGAATATTTCCTTGTGGCACGTTGTGCGGTTTTGACCTGTATGTCCTGCACCACTGACAATGATGTGACACACTTCGTACTACATTACGCAGGTTCAAGACATAAAATTTTTGGTTCACCTCATTCATCACCGTCTGGTGATTGGCATGTCCAAAATGATGATGAACTTCTCTAATCATCATTTTAACGATTTCGTGTTTACCGTCTAATACGACAGGTTTTCTACTTTCCTCGGTCAAATTAGACTTAAAAGGTAAACGCCCATTTAAACGGAGTAAGTTATCTTCTCCTATTTCCATAGATAATTTACTTAAGCGTGAACTTCTTTCAACGCTTTTGCCTGCTTTCAAGCATTTTATTTCCAAATGAAAACACTCGTCTTGAACGAACTTCCAAATTAATAATTCAGCTTTTTTCAAGAGCGCTATGTCCAACGCGCTATTCGGGTCCTCTAACCGACTTTGCTAAAACTTCGTTGGAACACATAACCGACTTTTTCGGCTGCATTGTCGGGTCCTTTAACCGACTTTCTTAAACTCTTGAATTTTTCTACCGCTTGTAAGGTGCGTGTAGTTGCCCCAAGGAATTTCTTAAAGCTGCTAAATCGTCCGTAGTCGGGTAGACTTAACGGTTCTTGCTTTCTCAGCGCATTTACGCCTTTTGGCGATTTTTCTTCACCTGTTTCTAAGCTATTTATGGTGTCCACTTGTTTGGGCCATAAATAAGGATTTTTCCTGAGGAATTCAGGTCCTTGAAACCAGTGATGACTTACATCGAAGGTGGAAGGAAAATTTCTAGTGGCGTCGTCTGCCACGTTTTGTGACGTTGGAACCCGTCGCCATTCACATGGTTTACTGTGATCTTCGATCTCAGCCAATCGATGAGCAACGAATGGTTTAAAAGCGTGAGGATCTGACTTAATCCACGCCAACACTGTACGTGAGTCCATCCAAAATACTCTCTCGGATATCTCGTACTTGCTCTCTTCAATAAATGATGTAGCTTATCTGCTGCCCATAAGAGCTGCTTGCAATACAAGCCTTGGAATAGAAATTGGTTTTAGCGGCGCTACTCTTGCCTTTGCGGCGATCAGCGTAATCCGCCTTTGTCCAAGCTCGTCCGTGGTGACGTAATACACCGCGGCAGCGTATGCTTTTTCACTAGCATCCGTGAAGGTGTGTAATTCTCCCTTGCCGACGCCTTCAGCAACGGATCTAGGTACTTCTAAATGACCTAATTTTTTCACTTCCGATATCCATTTACAAAATAACACGTGTAATTCGTGTGTTACTTCTTCATCCCAAGAGATGCCTGTCCTCCACACTTGCTGGATCAGCGACTTCCCTTGAATCGTTATGGGTGATCGAAGACCGACATCACAGCACTAGTTATCTCCCTCTTCGTAGGCGGTCGTAAACCTTCCATCACCTCTTCCGGTGTGTTACGAAGACTTATGGAGAAACTTATTATATCCCGTTTGATATTCCAGATCAAACCTAAAGTGCGTTCTGTGTGCTCCTTATCTCCCAGTGAAGCACTGTCGCTCTTATATTTATTTTCCATTTTACATAAAACTTCGGGTCGGTTGCTAGCCCATCCCCTCAGTTGGAAAGAAGCACGTTTATGTGATTCATACATATCGTTTACTATCCTTTCGGCCGTCGTCACGTCGGGAAATGCCTGTAGATAGTCATTCATATAAAAATTGCTTTCCGCAGCGGAAGCTGCTTCTGGATAGATATGTGCATTATCCTGCGCATTCCTATTCTTCACATACAGAGCGATGCATGGTGATGATGCCGCTCCAAATATGAGTGAGGTCATTCTATACTCTTCCGGTGGCACGTCACGCTTGTGCCGCCATAAGAATCGAAGGCTATCCCTGTCTTCTTCCCGGATTTTCACTTGCAGGAACATTTCTTTAATGTCTGCCATCACTGCCACGCTTCCTTCTCTGAATCGTAGCAGAACGCCAAATAACGACTTCAATAAGTCCGGTCCGGTTAACAATGCATCATTAAGACAACGTCCGCCCGTCCTAGCGGCGGCGTCGAAAACTATTCTTATTTTCCTTTTTTGTGGATGAGTCACTGCGAAATGAGGAAGATACCACGTGCGTGGGGAAATGGAAATATGGTTCGCTTTCTCTGCGTAACCGTTAATGATGAGATTTTCAATTTGCTTCTCATATTCTTTTTTCAACTTGCTATTTTTGTCGAGCTTCTTTTCGATATTAACAGGCGACTTTCAACCTGCGCTCTATTCGACGGCATGCACTCATTTTCTGTGCGCCATAACAAAGCAGTCTCGTACCTATTATTAGGTATACGACGTACCGTTTTGCTCAAAATATTTAAAGCTCGTTCTTCTGGGTCGTTCATGGGCTTTCGCGCAGACACTCCCAGAGATTCCAAACTAAAATAATCTTTGATCAACTTATCCATGTCCTCCTCCTTCTTGGTGGAAATGTGGTTAACATTCTTGATTGGTTTAATGCCACCTGAAATGTGAACATGTAAAACCCATCCAAGTTTAGTGAGCGATGCTACAGGTAGGTTCTTACCTCCTGAAATTAATTCACGAGTAACTATGAGATGCCAATTTTCCTGGCCAATTAATATGGTAGGTCTGGACCTCTCATAAATCAACTCGTCCTTAATCGGGGTCAAATGAGAACACCGTTGCAATAATTCTCGACTCACTGACTGCGGAGAAAGGTTAAGTGACTTAATTGTTTGTACACTTATCTCTTCTAAGTCGTTCGAGTCCTTTATCTTAACGTTTAAGCGATACGAACTGTCGTCGTTAATTCGCTTACCTCCCACGGCTTCAATACGTAATTCTTCTTTACGTCCGCGAGGCGCTAACTTCTGAGCCATCCACTCCCCTATGAGTGTCATGGTTGATCCTTCATCCAGAAGAGCTGTGGTCTTGACCTTTCCTTTAGGTCCATACAACTCAACCGGTATAATCTTTAAGTATGCACATGCCAGTGCATTAACTGTACTAACGGTTGTACTTTGAGCCTCTTTACCCCCCCTCATCCCCTTGCGGCGAGGTATTTTCATTGGGGTATCGGTGTAGCATTCGATGATGTGATATTCTACATCCCTTTACACCACATTTTTTCCATTTCACTCTAACCTCATATGGTTAGGTGACAAACATTGAAAACATACTTTCGCTTTTTTAACCGCTTCCCATTTCTCGCGATTATTCATGTCCTTAAACTTGTAACAACTCACTATGGAGTGCTCCTTGTTACATATAACACACTTATGTGTTACCCGACTTACAGGCTTATCCTGGGTTATCATAATCACTTGTCGGTTGTGCCCTTTATTATTTCGGCGTTCTAGACGCTGGCTCGTATAACTTCGGCGCTCATAGCGCTCGCTCTTGAAACGGTTGCATGCAGACCTCTTTGCGGTGTGTACAGTTTGCTTCCTGAATTCAGGACGCTTCCGTTTTTCAGGCACATTTTCATTGCTTAAGGACGTTCCAAATTGTTCACTCAATAAATGTAATAACTTGGCCATCTTCTGTAACTCTGGCTCCAAAGGATGCTGAGCTCGATATTCAAACCATTTAAATTTAATCATAGTTCCAAGTTTCTCGACTATGCGGTTTACTAACTCCGGTGAGTATAAATACTATGGTTGATTCAATGCTTGTATTGTGGCAACCACGTTCGTAATACGACTTGCAAAAGATCCTATATTCCGGCAATCTTCTGCCGATCTTGGCATACGTCTTAAATTCTCGATTTCGGCTAAAATGAGCATCTCAACCCTAACGAATCTTCTTTCGAGAGCGTTCATTATTTCTTCAGGTTCACACAAAGTAAACAACAACGACTTAACAGCTTCCTTAGTGGTGCCCTTTAATGCCCTCCTAAGGCGTGCGACATTCAGCACCCCTGAAAATTGGCTTCTCGTGTCTTCAAACACCGTTTTGAAAACTATCCATTCACCCGGGTCTCCAACGAACACCGGTAATTCCTGGAGGAAATGAAGCTGGGAAGACTTATCTTTACCCACTATCTTTGTTGCACTCACAATCGCTTCGGTCAATTATGACACCTCACTCACGTGTGTTTTCTGTGCATTTCCTTGGTTGTGCTCGATCTCCGCCCCTTTGCGGCGTGATCCTTTACACGCTTCCTTATCAGTAATATCGGGTTGCGTTACACTAACCGGCGCGCTCATTATGGTCTGTTGAACCCAACTCCTTACGAAAGGTTCCACCTGAGTATTCCGCTCTTCATCATCCTCACTCGAGTCGATCTCCTCTTCTCGGTTGAGTCGTGCCAACTCCAATTGAGACTTGGCTAAGGCAGCAGCTGCCTGTGCTCGTTCGAGATCTGAGCGTTCGAATTTAATCCGCGCCTCTAATTTGGGTTTCAGCCTCGCCGATCGCGATGACCTACTACCTCTCTGTGACCCTTTGTCACTAGTGTCCCCGATTACTGTCCTTGACGATGCCGCTTCTTCGGTCCTTTGACCTACTTTTTCGACTACCGTTTCACTCCTGGATATAACGGATTGTTGTGCGGTGCTGGCCTGCGTACCACTGGTGTCCGTCCTGTTGATTGTCGTTGCCATGGACGCCCTTGAGTCCCACGTGCATGTGGACGTATCGGAGGTGGCTCCACTTGAAGGAGTTGTTCCGCACGAAGCAGTAGCTGTGGTCGCTTCAGATGGTTCCGCCTCTTTAGCTTTTCTTGAGGGCCCTATCCTTGTCTTGGTTTCTTCGCTTCTCCCTGTCTGGTCTTGTGCCTTCTTCATCTTGCAGGAAGGTGATTGTTGGCCTACGGTTCCTAACTGTCCCTACGGTCCCTACAACTCCTTCTACACCCCAACCTAACCCCACTACCCCTCCCCCCTTTATCTCCCAACCCTACAACCTTACTACCACCCTAACAGCCCTATCAGCCCTATCAATCCTGAACGGGGCCTACCGAGGTGAGCCGTCCAGGGATGGAGTCGTGCAGGAATGGAATGGAGGAAAGGTTTAGGAACTGTCCCGCCAAGGAATATGACGAAACAGTCGAGCGGTAGTGCAAGCGCAGTCTCGCTCGAGAGAACCGCTCCACCCGAAGGTGTTGTGCCAGAACCCGACCGTTTGGCACCGTTAGGTGGTCGGGATGTATGCTGCGTTGTCGCCCAGTCGTCAGTGACGCCTCGTCCAGGCGACCTCTTCCGGCCGCGATGCAGTCAGGTGCCCACGAGCACCCTCGCCTGGCGGTAGCAGCGGTGGATGTTTCTTCTTCTTGCACTCTCTGATGACCCGACAGGAAATGCCGGACACGGTCGTCCGACAGGAAATGCCGGACACGATCGTTCCGGCAGGAAAATGCCGAGCACGCTTGCCCGACAGGAAAAATGCCAAGCCCTGCTTGGCCACGATGAGCGCCTTCACAAGGCACCTGCGCCTGGCTGCGATACGTGCCCCATGCGAGCAAACGCCCCAAGCCGCAATCCCGATTTTCTTTCTTCGGGTAGTTCCAGGTCCGGTCCTACTGCGCTGACCTGGTCTTCTGGCCTTTGGTCCTGTTGCTTCAGCTCAAACCTCCGGCTTCCTTCGGTTGCTGATCTTCACTCGGCTCCGAAGGTCTTCTTTTTCCATAACCAGCAGTCCACAGCTGGTTCCTTAATCCGGCTCGAAGGACCACTTGAAAAGGAACCAGACAAACGTTAACTAAGAAATAGAAGGGAGGAATCGAGGCTTCTCTCGATCCGGCCTCCTATAACGCCTACGTTGGGTTCGGGAACAACGTATGTGATCTCCGCAACGGAGTAACACACAAGGACGATAACCTCTTCCTTTTCAGAAAATAGGTTCAGGCGGGGATTACGGGTCTTCCGAAGTCGTCCCGGTTCCAACGCCTTAATTCTTCGATATGGACTGTATCACTTTAAGGGGAGAATTCCTTGGGAATAAAACAGCAATTATCTTCAAACCGTTCCGTGAGAGAGTAATTACTTTTCCCTATCACTTCCCTATACTTTTTCTTTCTTCTTCTTATTGACTGCTGGTCTTGCACTTTTCCCGAACTTTCCCGAACTTTCCCGAACGATTTTCAAGAAAAATCAATTTACTGAGCTACCTCGAAGCTAAACGCAAAAGTGAGCCGCGCCATTTGTGCGCTTGCGCAACTCAATTACATCAATTTGTACTATCACTCTCTCACGGTTTGCTCAATAACTTTATATGTATAAGATATACATTTATACATTTACTTATAAAGATAGCACAAAGAAATATCTATACTACGATATACATTGCATTTTCATATCACAAAAAATACTTTATTTATTTAACAAAATATGCTTATTTTACTCACATGTTCAAAGTTGGAATTTCTTAAATATTTAACATAGAAAGTTAAAACAATGTTTCCCACTTGAAATTATACATATCTTAACTAATACAATAGTTTAATTTACATTTTCTCTATACATTTCACTATTAAAACACTTTTAAATTTCTTATACAAAACTATCATTATTTCATTTATTCACAGGAATTTTCACATAAAATAACACAGAATTCACCTCTTTTACACGTACAATCAATCTGAAATGTTTTACAAGTCATTTTACATAAATTGCTGAAATTTGCAAATATTTAAATTTCTACATATTTGGCCCCCTGAGTACGTGGCTCGCGTGCGTCTATGAACTCACACTATTTGAACAACTAACTTTTGCACGGCTATCGACTATCAGTAAAAATGGAAAGTTTAGTATACACTAATATCAACAATACTAGGTGAATAAATGATTCTACTCAATTCTCAAACGCCGAAAACTACCTCTAATCAGATTTTTATCAGTTATCATGTTTCTTATCAAACAATATAAGTGAATGTTTTCATAAATCAATCATAGAAAATAGGCATTTGTTTTCACACAAAACATATCAAACTCACATAAGACAATACTTATGCAATTAATTTCCATTAATTCTACTTATGCACAGCGATCATCTCGACTGGGGAACAAATCCGGTAACGATACGATAAAAAAACGCCAAGGGATGTTGCATTCCGCGGCGCACGCAGCGCCAGTGAATCGAGCCGAACAGAAAGAACTCGGTCGTTGACGATTTGAATCGCTCTACGCTTGATGCGGAAAGAGCTGGCACTGGGGTGCCCCGGTCCAGGAATGAGAACAGTATTTCATGTGAGGGCAAACTTGCGCTTTGTAAAGTTGCAAGCGATGTGCCGACATGAAATACTGACTCGCTCTGCTGAGCACGCCAAGCTTTTTAGAGGCCAATTTAGCGTTCCCCTTCAAGTGACAACGAAACTGCACACTGTTCAATATGTTGGCGCCAAGGATTCCGATGCTAGCTGAGGTAGCAAGGGGAGTGCCTTCAAATTGAGGAGATACGACGATGGGGTTCTTTTTAGCGGTAAACTTGTGTCTTCTGGGGATTGAATTAGACTAAATTTAGTCGCCTTTAATCCGAGACTTTGTTCAGCAAAGACTCGATTTCAGATACAAGTTTCTCCCGGTCCTCGGTGACGTTTTTGCGAGAAACATTGGCACGGTCGATATATAAAACATCACCAGTGCTGTCGTCTGCCTAGAAATGAATGTTACCAGCTTAGAACATATCATTGATATGCAGAAGAAACAGCGTTGTTGATAGCAAACAGCCTTTGGGAACACTGGATTGGAGTGGAGCGTTAATAGGCTTACAATCCTACAGATTAGTTACAAGTTACTTAGATTACAAGCCTTACAAGGCTTGTAATCAGAATATGCACCGCCGACTGCGAAATTTATGCTCTAATCAGCAAGGAAATCACTGATCCAATTGCATAATTTCTTGGGAAGCCCATAAAAAGGAAGCCTCGAAAGAAGCGCTTTGTGCCAGATCCGATCGAAGGCGTTCGCTATACCTAAACTAACGGCCAATGCTTCCCTCTTGGACTCTGCTGCCTCCGCACATCTATGAATCAAGTAGAGCAGAAGATCACCAGCTAATCGACCATGACGAAAACCTTATTCACAGTCACTAATCAGCTGGTGGTTCTCAAGGTACCTCATGAACTGGCTGTTTACAATGTAATCCATTATTTTGGGGAACAAGAAGGTGATGGCGATAAGTCTGTAGTTGGAGCCGTCTGAGCGGTCACTTTTTTTAGGGATGGGATGGGATGGGATGGACCAAAGTTGTCTTCTATGGATTCGGGAGAACGCTTTGGGAGTAGAAGTACGTAAAAATCGGTACTAACACACACACGTTTTCAGCATAATGGGAGGGATTCTATCAGGCCGACTCGACTTGCTGACGTCCAGAGAGAGGAGTGCTTTGCGAACCGAGCGCTGTCTAAAACGCACATCCGGCATGAATCATTCAAACCGCGGGATGGTCCGTGGTGTATTTCCCCCGTCAACAAGAGTCGAGTTGGACGAACAGATCGGCTTTCTCCTTGCGGCATGGGCCAGTAAGTCGTCTTCGGTGCAGAGATGGAAGAGATGACTGATAGAAGTTCGCTAGAAGAGCCTTAGCGAGATAGCATAATGAACGGATTCCCGAAGAAGGGCGAACTAGCTTTTCACCAATTCTGTCAATGTACTCAGACCTTGCCTTGGCAATGACTCTTTTGAAGGACCTGGAGGCGGAATTATATCTATTTTTAAGAGCGCTGGTATTTACATTTTGATCCGTTGATGCTTCAGCCCAGCGTGATGCTATTTTACAGGAACGCCCGAATCATGGTTTGAATCTGCCTCCGATGGGCACCACAGAGGATAGAATAAAAAGTTCCATACACTGAAGTACCACAACAGTGACAGAATTAGCACCAACGCTGAAATTTTCCGGCGAGAAGCAAACCCAAGGTCAAGGGGAAGATGTAAAAAAGACCGCATTCTATCCCAATCGGAGGAATTGCCGTTAGTTTAGACATGGCGAAGGCCATCGTCTGGCACTATCCCTCAATTATTAAAAGAAATAGAATTAAAGAATAAAAAGAATTTTGGTATGATCTTAAAAGAACAGCTTTAAAATAATTTGTTCAAAGCCGTAAAGACTATTTTTTTAAATGATAAGCAATTTTTTTTTATATTTTTAAGTCTTAATAGATTGTATTTACAAAGTAATACAATTTAATATACGAAGCACAAAACTTTTTGAAAAAAAAGATGATTTAAAAATCTTCTTAGAATGACTAAGTTTTTATGATTATTTTAACAAGATTTACTTAAGCATGACATAGAATATTTAAAACAATCGTATCTTCAAAAACCTCCCTTTTTATCAAATTGATTTCTTTTTAAAAATTAAATTACAAACAAACTGGAAAGTAAAGATGGGTCGTCACCTCCGAAACAAGTGATCCATAGACATCTACGATTATCCTCAATTAATAATTAAAATGCAGATGCGTTGTCAATCAAACCTGAGGAAAAAGGCGGAATGCTTTGTTTCCAGTAAAAAGTTCTCCATTTCTTTACACTCATCATACGAAGCACAGCAGTATCAAGTTGCTATTTTATGCTGATATCCTGTGAGAGCACTGTGTCCTACCATGGTCGATCCGACACATTTGTGCACCAACCATAATATAGTTGCAGCATATCTCTACCAAGTTTATTACATCATTATCACCTTCTATTACATTTTATTTTATGTATTTTTTATTCATTTTTTTATTAAAAGTGAAGCTTTATTTTTCACTAACGACAGGTAATACACGTTTTTTCTTCTTATAATTGGGATGTCTTAAAAGCAAACATTAACAAAGTAATGTAATTTAATATTCGAAGCACAAAATTTTTAAAATAAAGGATGCTTTGAAATGAAATCTTCTTAGAATAACTAAGTTTTTACGATTATTATAACAACGTGTACTACAAAAAACAGAATATTGAATACGAACCTATATTCAAAGACCTTCTTTTTATCAAATTGATTTCTTTTTAAAACCTAAGTAACAAACAAACTTGAAAGTAAAGATGCGTCATCACCTCTGAAACAAGTGGCCCATAGAGATCTACGTTTAGCATCAATTAAGAATCAAAATGCAGATACGTTGTCAATCAATCCTGAGGGCTTAGGTGGAACGCTTGGTTTCCAGTAAAAAGTTCTCCGGTTCTCTACACTCACCATATGAAACATAGCAGCATCAAGCTGCTATAATAATTTCTTATATTTACGCGAACACTACACATTGAAATAATACTAATTTTTACGGAATTTATCGCGTATATTTAACTTTTTTACCCGACGTTTCGAGAGCTTTACAGCACCCATGGTCACGGGAAGGACTGAGATGTTCAACGTCCAGCTGTCATAGTTAACCGCGGTTACCATAGATTAAAATTTAACTTTTGTTCCGATCTACACAGTATGAACTTATGGTATCATGGAGTCTTGCAGTTGTATGGATGCATTATACTTCCTGGAAGTCTGCAGTCTGTGAACATGTACAGGATCGCCCCCGTCACTACATCAGATTTGATAGACCACAAATCCTCGCTAAAGAACACCGATTCCTTCCAAGGATGATTCGCGAGGCTATTGAAATCAAAAAACATCCTAATTTCAATAGAGAAGATCGCTGGGTGCTACCATCTGCTTGGGATCCTATAATAAATAAAATTAAATCCCAACCCAAGCATACAACTGCAAGACTCCATGATACCATAACTTCATACTGTGTAGATCGGAACAAAAGTTAAATTTTAATCTATGGTAACCGCGGTTAACTATGACAGCTGGACGTTGAACATCTCAGTCCTTCCCGTGACCATGGGTGCTGTAAAGCTCTCGAAACGTCGGGTAAAAAAGTTAAATATACGCGATCAAGCTGTTATTTTATGCTAATATCCTGTGAGAGCATTGTCCTGCCATGGTCGATCCGACACATTTGTGCACCAATCATAATATAGTTGCAGCATGGCTCTACCACGTTTATTACATCATTATCATCGTCTATTATTTTATTTTTATTTGTCACATTTTATTTTACTGTTTTAATAAATGTGAAACTTTATTTATCACAAGCGAGAGGTAAAGCACGTTTGTTTTCTTATAATTGGGATATTTTAAATGTAATATAAAGTATCACTCCTACAAGTCCTACATTTGGACACTGACCTCTTCTCAATCCTAATAGGATACCAAGACAATGAAGTGTGTGAATCCCACTAGGAAACGATGGAGGTCCTGCACTCTATCTTGTTTGGGGTAAGCTGCAATTGCTTCAAAGGTAAAGGAAAAAGGAGGCAGGGTTTGATTCCTTCTGGTGTTACTACGTAATCTAAAAATTCGATCTTTGATTTACCAAAACTGCACTTGCCGATGTTGATCGTGATGCCAAACATGTTTAGCCGTTCAAATACCTGATCCAGGTGTTCCAGGTGCTGACTTTTATTTTCGCTGCTGACACAGACGTCATCGATGAGCATATAAACAAAATCTAAACCTTCAAATACAGTATTCATGAACCTTTGAAATGTTCATCATGAATCATCATCGCATGCATAACATCATCCTCGTAAATTCAAACAGACCACATGGTATGATAATCGCTGTTTTCTCAATATCCTGCTCCGCTACAAGAATAAAATAATAGGCTCTATTTACATCAATTATTGAAAAAAATATTTTTTTAATAAATAAGTAAATACCTGCAATCAGGGAATCGGGTATCTGTCGGGTTTCCTAACTGTATTTAGTCGCCTATAATCCCCACATGAACATATTTCCCCATTGTTCTTGGGTACAATATGAAAAGGACTGGCCCAAGGACTCTTAGAATGCCGACAGATATCTAATTCCTGCATTAAGCTAAACTCTTCTTTGGCTTTCTTATAACGGTCGGGAGGTAAAGGTCCTAGCTCTAGCATTAAAGGAGGCTCCTTCAACTCTATATGATGGCACACATTATGTTTAGCTAACTCTTCGAAACAAATAGGTTTTGTAATTTCCGTATATTTGCTTAGCAGTTCATTACATGAATTCAAAGGGCTACATAGTCAAATACTTTAACGACCAAACTAACAAAACGAAACAAAGTCATCAAACCGTGGATAACTCTGGGACTTATTCTTTGTATGACACATACAGTTATTTTGCATAAAAAAATCAGGACAGTCACATATCAATGTAATAAATAAAGTAAGCTGCACAAGATATAGAAATTACTGTTATAATTTATTAAAAAAGTTAGGAGAACATGAAAAAAAATCTAAACTAACTAAACATGAGAATAAAACAATAATATGTACATCAAAACCTAAAAATAAAGCAATTTAATAGATAGATCCTATAAACGAGATCATATACAGTCGATGATATAAATGAGTTTCTTGTAAATATCGGGAAAAATTTAGCAGAGAAAACACTAAAATGCAAAAACCTTGCACGCAGTGAGTATAACAAAGGATATACTACAAGATAGGATGCTTCTGGCCCACTGTCTTTACTGCAGGTTCCCTAGAATTAATAATAGACGCATTAACGTTCAAATTTGTTAACTTATCTATAAATTTTTTCGACTTTATATCAACTAACAATTAGTACAGCTTCTGTAGTTGTCTTGTTGCGCATTCGTCACAAATTGACAGTAAACGCTCCTTTAATGCTTCGTATTTCCTTGATGTTGGTGGCTGAATTACTTTTATTTATTTATTTATTTATGAAATTTATGATTAAAAAGATACGAAGAATAGAAATTAAATATTTTAGAATTAGAAAGATATAAAGATAGTTTTAGTGTAAATATAAACTCGTTAGAGTTTTTCCGTACATCATTGCTGTCGACATTATGTACACATTATTTTAATTAACACATTACGTTACCAAAGATACATTTAATATTATTATCAACTAAAATTACGTGCTTAAAATATTATGTATCTATTTTACAAAATAATTGTGGGTACAAAATAAAAAATAGTTCTAGGCGATGAGCGTAAAATCACATCGTGAAACTTATTACATTTTGTGAATAATTGTCATACAGAATGATTATAACATATATTTTCATAAATTTGTAGAAAGATCCTATGTTGGTAAAGTGAAGCAATAATATCGAACTATAAGTTGTTTTATGTTAAGAGTATTTAATATAAACTTATTTTTAGTTTATATTTTATGTTTTTACGTGTAATGACGTCTTTCAGGGATTGAGGAAACTGATTGATTATATTAGGTATAACATAGATTAAAGTTCTTTTTCCGTATAAGTTGTTATATTTAGGTAATTGTAGTTTTAGATTATCGATTCTGCAAGCGGAGTATATTCATTTAGCAACCTTTTTAAAATTTTCAGTAAAGTAATTTTCAGGCAGTAATGTTAATTCAACTTTGTCATGAATAGGAATAATTTTGCAAAATGCAAATATTTTTCGGTAATCATCTTTAAAATTCATTTTGACATTATTAGGGACTCTTTGTTTTAGAATGCCCAACTGAAGTGAGAATATTCGATCAAGATATGTTTTATAAATTCTCACATAACTTGACCAGGCATATTGTATAACAGATTCTGCTAAGGATTTATAGAGTATTAATGAGCTTTTGTAAGGTATTTTGTGTTTAATGAATGTAAACTGTGCTAATATCCCTCTTAATATATTACAAACACGATTTACTCGATCTTTTCAGTTTAGCCGATCGTCAATAATTAGGCCATGATAGGTGTACCTATTTACAATTTCTGTGGCATCGCAATTAGAGTGAGTCGAGTTATCAGTATTTTTTATATGAAGGCAGTGATGTGTGTGCGTTACTAATTTAGGTTTAAAAGAACTTCCATTGTCCGTACTAAATTCAGGTAACCTTGTGGTAAGGGATACTGCTCCCAAATCCATTCGTTGCTCAGGTATTGACGTGCCAGTAACCGGTATCATGGGCACGGGTACCGTGGCGTAATCAATTTTCTGGCTTGATGTCGACATTTGACTTTCCGTTGGCAGCAACATTTTATAAAAACTTTACACTTTACTAGGTGAAAACCGATCGCGAAATATAGCACACCCACGCCAGCCTATATCGACGTGACGTGAGCTGTTCTCTATTGCGGAGTAACCATATCACGATGCACAGAATTGCTATGTTCACAGTTCGGGGTCACCAATGTACGGGTGTTGGGGTCGTGTTGTATGGTTATTAACGTACTAGTTATTTACGTCTGATAGTCCCGTAAATGGCTCACAGAATGTGCCAAAGGTGCCTATCGTGTGCAGTAATTAAAATCTTAAAAGTCACTGATGTTATACTCAGAAATCACAATTTACAGATTAAGATTTTTGTTATCGGCGATACAATATACTTTTCACTTGTTAGTGGCCTAGCGTGTATGGTGACGGGAAACGACTGACGTTCGCCGTCGCAGTGCCACCGGACACAGAGTGTAAAGTGTCAAATAAGCAAAATTTATGTAACTACTGTGATGGTATGGGGTATTAAAACTTCTAAGTAATATATATTACTTGGTAGTAGGTTCTGGTTTCTTTTACAAAACCACTACACGGTATTATCAAGACTTTGCCTTAACTTCCTGATTTCGAAATATTTTTATCGAGGTAGATAAAGCTTTGTTGAATATAGTGTAAAGTATATTATATGGATATAGAATATGGTATGTATGGTTTTAGGCCAAGCAAGTTGTAAATCTATATAAATAATAATCAATTGCCGCCTGAATGAAAGACCATCACTTGAAAACGGCTGGACCGATTTTGATGACCACTCACACTCACAATTGGACCTGGTACAATTGGACCGAGATCTAGAAAATCATCATGCGAAGCTGGGGCGAATCTTTAGCCAGCTTCTAAAATTGGGATTACAAATGAGATGTAATTCGCTTACGTACCTTTTTATGTCAAGACTTAGTATTCATACCTCCCTTACTATTAGTATTTAAATTATGCGAAACGAATATATTTGCAATGTAATATAACAATCATCATTTAAAAAAATTTACTTGATCGTTCGAATAGTACCTTTAACTTTATATTTTTAGACATATATAACTTGCCATTATCTGTATGTATATTTTCAACTGCCAGTGTTAATTCTTTGGTTAATAGTCCGGCAATAATATTTAGTTGATCTTGTAATTGTAAACAAATCTAAATTGAAATGACCTTGGTTAATATCTGTAATCGTTTCAACTATCATTGTCTGGCTTTCCTTCGAGTTATGAATTATATTGGTAGCCATACCGAAATAGTAAAATCATCTTCCTTATCGACTTCGATTACTTCTCGTTGTAGTCTTGTAGTATCTTTATCCATACGAAACACAGCAACATAAGCTACCATTTTACGGTGGTATTCTGTGAGAGCGTATTATTTACCGGTCTAGCCGACTCATTTGTGCTACATCTATACAACTAACATAACTGCAGCATGGTTCTACCACGTAATAAAGTCTTTTTTTACTATAATATCATTATCATATAATTTTTTGATTGAGCAAGTGGATGAGTTTGTGTATTTGGGATGTGTATTTAGCAGGGATGGTAGATATGATAAGGATATAGAACGACGAGTAAATGCAGGGAATAGAGTGAATGGGGCACTACACTCTATTGTGAAGAACCAGAATGTATAAAAAAAGGCACGTATGGTAATTCATAATGCTGTGTTAGTCCCTACTTTAACGTATGGTAGTGAAAGCTGGGTGTGGCAGAAGAAGCACGAAAGTAGAATAAATGCTGTAGAAATGCGGTCTTTAAGGAGTATGTTAGGGTTGAATCTAAATGACAGGGTGAGAAATTTCGCGATAAGAGATAAATGTGGTTTGCAATATGATGTTGTGACCAGGATTAAGAAAGGAATGCTTCGGTGGTTTGGTCACGTAGAAAGAATGAATGGGGAAAGAGTGACAAAGCAAATTTATATGGCAGATGTGAACGGCAGAGTCAGGAAGGGACGCCCTAGAAAAAAGTTTATCGACCAAATTGGCGATATTTTGAAAATGGGCCACGTTAAAAGTACCCTTAACCGACGAGCATGTATACGTAGACATATGGATGTAAAGGAGGCGAAAGAGGTATGTCAGGATCGTGTCAAATGGAAGTCCGTAGTCTCTGCCTACCCCTCTGGGTGAAAGGCGTGAGTGTTTATGATATGATATGATGATATCTTTGTTTTTGTGGACATATATTAAATCTGCCCTGATACGGAAGAAGGCGACTAAGCCACAAAAGTATGTTTCGCGAAAAATTGAAAAAAGTGCGAAATTGGCTTTCTTGATAGATTCACCGAAAAAAATATTTCAACTATTGTAATCCATGTTAAAAAGTTACGAATCTTTTATAAATATTTTTGAATGAAATTATTAACATACTGTTCCTTTATCTGTAAAAACGTAGTTAATGTAAGTATTGAAACATTATATTTGAATATTAATTACAATACAAAAGGCCTTTAAGTATACTTTAACTGCTTTTTAGTATATCATTGACAATAATCATACGTAAAAACGCGGCTAACCTACTTTAACTTTCTTTAGATTATATTAAACTAAAAGGTAGTTAAATGTACATCAATCTCACGGAACCGTTTTTTGGTTAGCATTAGCATAGGTATATTTTTGTTATGTAAGTTTGAAATGTTACTAAGTGTAAAATAAAATGTGTTTTAGTTTAAAGAATATCAAAACTTTATTCATACTTAGCACAAAAAATTATAAGGAAAAACAAGGGATTATTTTTTATTCTTAAAGAACCTCTTTTTTATTTTGAAATGTGATTTTCTGCTCTACTAAACCGTTTTCAATTATAATTCTTCATCTTCTGCTAAATCCGATCTGACAAATCTGATTTGACTGATTTTTTCATTATGGAAATTGGTAGGTGGTATAAAGTATGATATCGACTGATTGTCGTCTTCTTCGGAATCAGAACTGTTTTGCGGCATCTCCACGGACGGTACATAGTCCATTCTTTTACAGAATTATCTGGGTAAAAATCTTCACCGCTTTATTCTTAATAATGGTGCTCTTCTACTGGTACTGGACGTACTGTAGATGGCAAGGAGTAACTAATTTTACAGACTTTTACTTATAGATAGACATACTCTTCTTTAAATTTGGAGCTATTCGGCGGCATGTTTACTGAATTCAAAGCTTCACCGGAGTAAAAATCTTTATCGTGTAGTGTAGTGCTCCCACGTTAATATACTTTAGTGTTAATGTAGAATAATGAGAAGTCTAATTAAAGTATTACGTACGTAAGTACCAACCACACGTCTCCTTCATTGACACCTTTCCTATATTACCTGGCGACCCTGCCAGGCGGTGCGCGTGCATTGTCGCAGCGCACCGCCGCGGCCTGCAATTTTTTTTAATAAATATTATATAATAAAATGGGAAAATAATTTAAAGAAATAATAAAGAAATAATATAAAGCAAAAAAAATCAATTATTGAATTGACATACTACCGGATGTGACAAGAAAACCAAAAACTGATACGAGAAGTGGCCACAATAATAATTTAAAGAAGTTAACTCAAAATTAAAATTGAAATATATGTAGTACTATGAAGACAATCAAACTATGAATATTATTAATTTATTAATTAGTAAACAAAGAATGAGGAAAATAAAATGTGGATTTAAAGATACGGCATATTAATTTAAAAAGGGAAAGAAGTAGTTTTAATCTAGCGGGAATCACACAGAAGGATGTGAAAAATTAAGCGTAAAGGATAAAGAAGAATTTGAGAGGTAAATTCGCACCTGTGTGATTTTTAATTCCATTTAAAACTTTAATAAGTTGAGATTTTTTATGTTGTTTTTGCTTTTAAAAAAAGTTATACATAAAATTTTCTGTATTTAAAATATGATTAAATTGAAAGTATTTATCAGATAATTCACGATTTAATTGCTTTTTTTTTAAATATTTATATTATTGAAAAAATAAGCACAATGCAATAATTATAAATTAATCAATAATCTAGAACATGATTTTATATTCAATTTTATTCAGTTATCATCATCATCATCATCATTACAGCCCTTCACAAGTCCACTGCTGAACATAGGCCTCCCCCAAGTAATGCCACAAAGCACGGTCCTGAGCCACCTGCATCCATCGACTTCCTGCATGTCTTACCAGGTCGTCACTCCATCTAGTGGGGGGTCGCCCTACACTACGCCTACCGGTACGAGGCTGCCACTCGAGAACCTTTCTTCCCCATCGGTTATCGGTTCTTCGAGCTATATGGCCGGCCCATTGCCACTTCAGCTTACTAATCCGTTGGGCTATGTCGGTCACTCTGGTTTTACTGCGGATATCCTCATTTCTGAGTCTATCACGCAGAGAAACTCCGAGCATAGCCCTCTCCATAGCTCGCTGAGCGACCTTAAGCGTCCTCATACGGCCAGCAGTGAAGGACCACGTCTCAGATCCGTAAGTCATCACTGGCAACACGCACTGGTTGTACAATCTAGTTTTTAGAGATTGAGGTATACCTGACGAAAAGATATGCCGTAATTTCCCGAACGCTGCCCAGCCGAGTTGAATCCGTCGATTGACCTCTCGGTCGAAGTTGGACTTACCTAGTCGGACTATTTGTCCCAGGTAAACGTATTCGTCAACAACTTCGAGCATAGTGCTCCCAACAACTACCGGCATAGGTGTGACATGGACATTGAACATGATCTTTGTTTTGTCCATGTTCATCTTAAGACCTATCCGTTGGGAGGCACTATTGAGGTCATTGAGCATAGTGCTTAAGTCCTCCAGCGATTCTGCCATAAGGACTATATCGTCGGAAAATCGAAGGTGAGTGATGTACTCGCCATTGATGTCAATACCGTATCCTTTCCAGTCCAGTAGCTTGAAAACGTCTTCCAATGCAGCGGTGAAGAGTTTCGGGGATATAACGTCACCCTGTCTTACACCTCTCTGCAGTTGGATAGGTTTCGAGCTCTGGTTCTGTACTCGGATAGCCATCGTAGCCCTACTGTACAAACACTTCAGCACTTCGATATACCGACAGTCAACTTGGCACCGCTGAAGGGACTGTAGCACCGCCCAAATTTCGACGGAATCAAAGGCTTTCTCATAGTCCACATACGCCAGGCAAAGTGGCAGATTGTACTCTTCAGTCTTCTGTACAATCTGCCGCAGGGTATGTATGTGGTCTATGGTACTGAAGCCTTTTCGGAAACCGGCTTGTTCGGGAGGCTGGAAGTCGTCAAGTCTGCGTGCGAGACGATTCGTAATGACTCTCGAAAACAGCACGTAGACGCGGCTCAGAAGGGAAATCGGTCTGTAGTTCTTTAAGAGAGCGTTGTCGCCTTTCTTAAAGAACAAGACCACCGCACTTCTGCTCCACGCCTCTGGAGTAGTGCCACCATGGAGGACGGAATTGAAGAGCTTCTGAAGGACTTCAAGTACCGGTGTTCCACCCGCTTTCAGAAGCTCCGCTGTAATTCCATCCTCGCCTGGGGCCCTGCCGTTTTTAAGGTGCTGGAGAGCCATTCTAATCTCGCTTAGACTGACGTCCGGGATATCATCGGAATAGTGTCGGATAAGACTTGCTCTTGGATCGTTACTCACACTTGCGTGTGGCTCCAACGATGATGTGTACAGCTGCCCATAGAACCTCTCAATCTCACTCAAAATCTCAGGTGTCCCGGAAACGATGTTGCCACACTCAGTCTTCAGCCTTGACAGTTGGCTCTTTCTGGCAGACAGATCTCTGGCAAAGACTTTGGAGCCCTGGTTCCGCTCGATCGCTTCTTTAATACGAGAAGTATTAAAGTTGCGTAAGTCTCGCCGTATGCATTTGGAGATCTGTCTGTTCAGTTGCCTGTATGCTGTCAAATCTGTTGACGATTGCAGCCTCATCTCCCGTCTAACAGCCATGAGATTAAGAGTGTGATCGGAGAGTTTTTGTGTTCTTCTACGGCGGGTCTTGCAGAACTTAGCTCCGACCGCATGGACAGTTTCCACGAGCTTGTCGTTCATATCGTCCACTGCATTGCAATCTTCTAGGCACTGGAAGCGGTTACGTAACTCGAGCTGAAAGGTTTCGGGATTCTGGATTAGAGCACGAGGGGGGACGGAGCGTTGACTTCATTAGACGAGACCTCTCCAACTTAACGTTTAGGTTCAGTGTGCCTCTAACCATTCGGTGATCGCTGCCAGTTTTCACCCTTGCGATCACTGAGACATCACTGAACAGTTGGCGTCTGGTCGTCATAATGAAGTCAATCTCATTTTTTGTCGAACCGTCGGGGCTCGACCAGGTCCACTTCCTGTGGGGCCGCTTCTGGAAGAAAGAGTTCATCATAAAGAGTCCCTCTTTCTCCATAAAGTCGGCCAGCTGCTGGCCCCTTCGGTTCCGTTGCCCTACTCCAAATTTCCCTACCTTCAGCTCACCGCTTTCTCTTGTGCCCAGTTTTGCGTTGAAGTCTCCCATCAACACCGTGTAGTAGGTTTTGGAGGAATGTATGGCTCTGGAAATATCCTCATACATTTCCTCCACCTCCTCATCGGGATGTGCCGAGGTTGGTGCGTAAACCTGAATGACCTTCAGCGAATACCGTTTGGTGATTCTGAGTATCAGGTACGCGACCCTCGTCGACACACTCCCAATCTTTACAACGTTGTTGACGAGAGATTTGTGGACGATAAATCCGACACCTCCTTGGGACAGATGGTCGCCCTCCCGGTGATAGAACAAGTTGCCGGACTCGAGGATTGCCGTGTCCTCCCCCTCTCTTCGGACCTCGGATAATCCAATAATATGCCAGCGCAACTTGTCTACCTCTTCTTCCAGCTCCAGTATCTTCTCGTCAGTCCTCAGGGTGCGTGCGTTATATGTTGCCAGGTCGAGTCGTCGTAGGTGGCAACCGAACCTCCACCGGAGATTCTTAGCACCCCCTGCCCCGCCGTTACCATGGTCGCCACCGTAGCCAGGAATAGCGGGGCCGCCGGGGACTGGGGGCCGTCTGTTTGTGTATTTATTCATTGGGGGGTATTTGCCATAGTTGCCACGCTTGGCGAGCGGGTTGGCAACCGCAGTTTTTTATTACGTCACAGTTGTCATCAGGAAGACGCTGCTGCCCATCTCCTGCCTGTCTCCCTCTGTCGCCTCTTACGACACCCACGGGAAGATATGGGGTAGTGGATATTCTTAACCGCCACTACACGGCAAATACAATGTAATATACGTAGGATACAAGGAATTATTTAAATACTATAGATGGCATATTAAAACTTGATTGACAATGCATTTAAGCAGCACTTACATCTGACTCAACAAAATATAATTGACGATCCGGCCAAATTCTGGGGGTACGTTAAGGATAGGAAGAATCACAGGCAGCGTATGAACGTTTATTCTTCCAGTGGTGTCGAAGTTGTTGGGCAATCTGCGGTCGACGCTTTTGCGAAATATTTTAGTTCGGTATATGAGAACGAAGTTCCTGAAATGGACCATGTTGATGCGATACGTGCCGCAGATAGTCAATATGACTCCACCTGTATCACCATAAATACTGTTGACAATACCAAGCTGAAGGAAGCAGTAAGGCGGCTAAAACCGAGGTCAACGTGTGGCCCTGATGGTATCCCTGTTTTTTTAGCAAAGGACTGCATATCCGCTTTTGAGAGTCCGCTCCTGTACCTCTTTAACTTGTCACTGACTCACTCTAAGTATCCAGAAATTTGGAAAGTTTCTAGGGTTACTCCGGTTCCAAAAACTGATGGCGAAAATGACGTTTCGTCTTTTAGACTGATCGCAGTCTTGTCAGTCTTTGCAAAGTTATTTGAAGTTATCTTATGCCAGCAAATTAATAAGCAAACTCAGAATTTATTGCATGATAGTCAACACGGTTTTCGAACTGCCCGTTCTACAACTAACAATCTTGTGTCTTATCTTGACTACACATTTTCTAAGCTAAGAGGCAGTTAAGCGTAAATAACTGCTTTATTCCTTAGCTGCAGTCATACTAGGTTATCCCTAATAATATACTAAAAAGCGGTAAACACTTGTAGTAGAAGCTAAAACACGGCTAAAACACTTAACTGTTTTCAAGCGTAGAATTTTAAAAAATATATTAAAATCACGTACTTCCCAAAAAAGCATTCACTACTTTTTAGTGTATGGTGAACTTTTGAATTATATTTGAAACAATATTTAAACAACGGCAAAGTGAATGTGCTACTCTAAAAAGCGTCTAAGTGTAAGTTTAGCAATCGATGTGTACGTAAATAATTAGATCAATAAGTTTTAAGAGTAAAAAAAATATGATCAGAGCTCTTGTCCGAGTGCGTCAGAGGTATATTCTTTGATTTGGGTTTTGATTCAGAAAACTGTATTAAATAGTTCTCCGAAAAAATGTGTCTTTTCTGATGAAAAGGACTTTAAGACTCAATTTTCACATTAAACTGTAATTAAATTGCGAGGAAGAAATTAAAACTTTAGCTTTAAAATAGAATTTAAAGTAAATAAAATAGTTTTTTTATAGGATAGGGTGACAAACGAGCACACAGTCCACCTGATGGTAAGTGGTTGCTGCGGTCCATAGACATCCACATCTATCCTCGATTACAAATCAAAATGCAGATGCGTTGTCACCCGTGAGGACTAAGATGGAATGCCTCGTTTCCAGTAAAAAGGGTCTCCGGTTCTCTACACTCACCATACGAAACACAGCAGTATTAAGCTGCTATTTCACGGTGGTATTCTGTGAGAGCGTGGTCCCTCCCCTGTCGAGCCGACCCATTGGTGCTACAACTATACTACTAATATAACTGCAGCATGGCTCTACCACGTATAAAATGATATAGTTATATTTATTTTTAAAATAAAACTAGTTTTTACGGATTTTGTGGCGTATATAAACTTTTTTATATTCCCGACGTTTCGAGCACTTTACAGCACCCATGGCCACGGGGGGAATAAGGTGTTCGACGTCCCGATGTTATAGTTAACCACCAGATTAAAATCATTAATTTTTGTTCCAATCTACACAGAATATAATATCTTGAACTTATAATATCTTGAAGTCTTGCAGTTGTATGTTTGGATTGGGATTTAATTACATTAATTATAGAATCTCAAGTAGATGGTAGTGCCCATATTTTATAACATAGGACAAACGATTAATTAAACCCTGACCTATCTGACCTAAATAAAAATAAAAATTTTAGCTATTTTTATATCTTAAAACCCTGATTTAGTTAGTACTTTACGAGCTTGAGGTTCGTGACAATAAAAATTCCATAATTACCTATAACACTTTTTTACACTAAAGTTAAAACACTAATAATTTAAACACACTAATTCATTAATTCACTCCGAAGCTTCGCTTGAGTTTTGCCTCGTCGTTAGAATTCAGTGGTGTGAGCGATTTTGTTTTCTCTGCTTTTACAGGGTAACAGTTTAAAGGTAGTCAATAATAGCACATTTTATTCAAAATCCTCTCTTTTAAGTAAAAAAGAGCGTTATATTCATAACAAAATAATTTTAAAATACGCTACGGCCAAGAAGTGTTGAATTCAATTTTGAGGTACCATGCGCTGCTACTACTGCTGCTCGGATGCCAAGCAAAATTGTCTGACAATAGTTTTCATTGTGCATAAGTGAGGATTACCATTACACCAAATTCATAAACTAATATTTTTCCTAATTTAATATTATCCAAACGTAAGGGAGCTTACCTCTCCCTTGTCATATTACTTGTGTATTTATATATTTTTTATTTTACACTTTGAATAATGCCTTGATTTAACAAAGGCAAGAAGTTATTGAGCGTGGCGAGAGAAGAGGCAGCAGAAGCTGTAAACCATTTAAACTTAATCACATTGGACACGACTGGCTCCCCGTTCTTTTATAATTGATTCACTTTGGTCTTGATGATACTCTATGGATCTCATAAGTGGTTCTGAATCAATTTACAAAATTTTATCAACTTCAAAAGTTAAGCGGGATATTCAAACTTGATATCTCACAACACCAAAATAAAGATACATAATGAATTCACCTAACTGAAAACGCACAAAACGCTTTGAATATTTTTTGTTATGAAGAAATGGTACCATCTATAAGCGATGTATATAATTGTTATGATTATATTATATTTAATTGTATAGTTCAATAAAGCCTTTCGAGTGATGTCGGGACTGCCGTGATTTTGCAGTGCATCAGGGGTGTAGTACTACGCCAACTTATCACGTCTCTTATATACAGAGTGCGAGGGAGCTCCAATACTATTCGGAAGGTTATTAGTGGTAAATCAGACTGTCCAGTTAAGGACACTGGGCATACATACATGGAGACACTGGATATACAGACATGCGTGTATACCAAGTGCCACAAACTAGCCCGGAAAATATTTAAATTAATATTTTAGTGTTGTTTTTATTCTGTTTTACTAATATAATTTGTAAATTCATGTTTTGTACTTTATGGACCAAAATTCTGAAATAAATTCATTTTATTCTAATTTTATTTTTTTAAGAATCGATCGCTATAGATAAACCGATGAACATGTCCCAGAATAACCCCAAATATGCCAAAGAGCATCGTTACATTGAATTAGCCGATTGTAATATAGGAAAGGTGTCAATGAAGGAGACGTGTGGTTGGTACTAAAACTTTAATTATACTGCTCATTATTCTACCTTAACACTAAAGTATATTAACGTGTGAGCACTACACTACACCTCCCACCGACAAAAGAATAAAAAAATATGCTATTATTTATTTATTCTTTTATCTTTTGTATTAGTTTATTTATTTTTATCAATTCTTAAAATAAATCCTTAAGATTATTCTAAAAAAGGTTAATATCATTATAACTATAATCTAAGACATATCTAGAACGCAAAAATGCATAGTCATAGTAGTATAATTGACATAATCAGGCATAATTATGTTTAACATAAAATTATGTTTTGATTTTCACGAAAATTTACAATATTATTTATTCGTATCTTTAATCGCTTTGTTATTATGCTTACCATTTATCTAGTCAAGACAATAATGATAATATATATAAATTACGTGTCACGTAGTTTGTCCGCGATGGGCTCCTAAACTACTCAACCGATTTTAATAAAATTCGCTCACCGTGCGCAGTTTGGTCCAGCTTGAGAGACAGGATAGTTTTTTTTTTTTGACCATGAGTGGCTTACATATTTTTTGGAAATTTAAGGATTTTAATAGGCTATGACAAAGGGTTGTCGAAAAGAGCAGAACAACGTCTGCCTGGCTAGTAGCTAGTACTTTAGCTATTCATTACACATGTATGTCATTTCTTTCACGTACACGTCTCGCGTATGATCAAGAAAATTACCAATGTCATTTAATTCACTTCTTTACATTTCAGCTCATGTAATTCATTATTTAATTGTACCATAACTTTCACGTACACGGCTCGCGTACATACATGATCAAGATAGTGGACAATATTCCTATACAATTCATAATAAATTATCATTTCACTCATTAAAATACATTAAAACTTATTCCGCATTTAATCGTGTCCGAACAACCTTAAAAAAATAATCGGCTATTAGGTTTTCCAAACTCTCAGCTGATCAGGCTGATTGTATGTGGATATACTAACCTCCGATAATTTTCTTTATCTTACTCTCGCAACCATACATTATCAATATTTTCATTTATAATTATGTATTCCGTAACTTAACCATACATTTAATCACATCTTTTACTTTATATCATTAAATAGTCTCGTATAATATTTAATTACAGTGTCACTCAGGGATTAAGGCTCACAATATGGGAACAACAAAATTTAAATCAATTAGTTGTGTACAACATTATATAGTGAGTTTCAAAATTGTATTACGCGAAGAAAATACTTTCATAATCTACTCAAATTAGTACTGTTTTCCAAGAAAATAATAAATTATAATAGTTAAAAGCTTATGATTTAAATATTCAAACAATATAAAACCGAAAATAAATTATTACATTTCACATTAAGATAAACAGAACAAAGATGTCAATGTTAAGCAACGTAATCATTATAATTAATATAGCAACACACAGATCAAAATACAAATTGTAATACTACCACCATAAATATTTGGAGACAAGTTTGTTTTAAATTCCAAGGTACGTATAAGGCATCGTTTGTAATTCAACATCAATCATCAACAACATCGGACTAGGATAACACAGTGTGATTCACGCTTAATTTTAAGATAACTTTTACAATATTTTATAATATGAATGCAAGTAAAATGTACCTTAAAAGGATAGTTTTAAACATTTCCTTAATTTACACAGAAGTTTAGAAATAGTTACATTGTTAATATTTATGTTACTTTTACATACATCACAAAATGCATTAGCTTTTTTAAAAAAAAAATACTTTTGCTATAAAAAATTGCTTTTTTAAAAAAAATCACTATAACAGCTATAAACTTCACACAACGATAGATTAATTCATTTAAATATTATAAAGAACAATTTTTAATATTTTAGGTAGGTTATTATATAAATTAATGATTTAACGCCTTTAGAAAAGAAAAAAAACAATAATAGCAAATCGGTAATAACTCTTTCCAAAATTGTGTACATTTAAATAAAATTTACTACTTACATAAAAAACACACACGAAATGTATCATCAGTGATATGTTAACTACAAAATATGAAAAATTAATTAATGATAAACAATTGTAAATATAAATAGGTAAAAATGTAATCTTCATGTTTTGCGGGACACAGTAATAAAAATAATATAAAACTATAACTGAATAACGTATATTACATATAATATCAGCATTAAACCATTTTGGATATACGTACTTATAATTCGGCATGTAAAGTGATTTAGTTGGAACATATTGACTGATACAATTATAAAGACGGTGATAGAATAACGCAACTGCATCATCAACATCTGCAATTACAAACATGTCCGACCAATCTATACTTTTTAATGCCATGTATAGGCCCAGAAAGTCTGCTTTACGCCAATTTCAGTTTGGAGTAGCTCTCGGGCGCTGAGCCGGCGGTGGAGAGGATGGTGACTGGACCTGCGCGTCGCACTGAAACCTAAGCGTCACCTCCAGCGGGGGGTGATACTTGTCAATTGGTATTAAGGGTTCAGAACTCTCTGACACTAAGACCAGCTCCAGGTTAAAATTGCTCAACACGAGATCTAACATGCCATCACATTTTTATACACACTATTATGTTGCTGAAGCCCACAATAGTCACAAAATGAATTAAAATTATCCTTAACATTAACACTACAAAAATTCAAATTAAAATCTCCTATTAGTAGGACATTAAGAGAGTAATATGCAATAATAGCATTTTCAATGCAAGTCAATACGTTGAGATATAGAATATCATTACATTTAGGAGGCAAATAAACGACACTACATAAAAACTTTCTAATACTTTTTCCATCAATAATGGCGAAAAGCAGTTCCATATCAGACGTATAGGCATCTACGTTAGTTACTTGTTGCACCGTATAGCGGTTTCGTACAGCAAGGAGCACCTCTCCCCACCCAACGTCCCCTGTGCGGTCTTTACGTACGACTAAATACTCCGAAGTAAATAATTCGCCACAAATACGGAACTGTTCAAAAAGGTTTCAGTCAAGGCTATAGCATCAAAGTTGCATTGAGTCACATTATTCCTAAAATTATCCGATTTTGTACGTAGACCTCTTACGTTTTGATAACCGAAATATAGGTTACGCACTTTCTTTCTTGACACGAAAGTTCTGCCGCCACGGTTTCATACAGATGTCTTCAGCCCAATTATTTGGTGACATAACACTCTCGCTAATCCTAGACGTGATTCCAAGCTTGAACGATGAGTAACGTCCCCTTGCTTCAGTTCTTCCACTGTGCAATCATTATTTCCACTAATAGAGTTGAGATGAGCACGCACCTCCTCTACAGTGATACTCTCTTGAACATAATTCCACATTAAAACTTTTTTTTTTTTTTTTTTTTTTTTTTTTGCACCAGTTTAAAGATGCAAGTACCTCCATCTCTCAGATACACGCAGTTTCATCACCCCCCAGCGCTGCAGTACCGCAAAGCATGCCGGGCAGCGGTGCGCGTCCATTTTTACGTCTTACCTGTATCCATTTTTCCGGGTCTTTTTACTCCACGCCATCCCGGGGAGCAACAGTTGTCTTACGGCTTACACTCAAAATCGAAGTGTTGGAATCAGAGACTAAAGTTGAAACTGGCGCTAAAGAAGAGATGGTTGTGTTTACTTTTGCGGGCGGATTAGGTTTGCTCGAAGCTCCCTTATTTTTCTCCTGAGGGCCAGATTTTACTTTCGGCTTAGTCTTCCCATTATCTAGGTTCAATGGGTGCTGTACCGCCGCTGCATATCCCTGCGTTGATGGACTATTATTTTTGTCAATTTTTAGGATTCTTTTTTCTAATTTGTCAATCTTATTGGTTAAATTGCAAACTTTCGAGTACCGAAGTCTTGAATCCATTAAATTGCTCGTTGAGTAGTGCGCAAATTTTCATGGTAAGGCGCGATTCGAAGTCGTCCTGCATTTGTTTTATTTCCTGTACTACAGGGGCCATGTTTTGGAGACAAGGGTCACTCTTCATCGCCACTAATTGCGCAGGACGTTTCCCGTTTCGAAACGTGATATTATCTGGGGTATGCATCGATACATCCAATCATCAACGGAAATCGTATCATGGCTCAACTGGTGTTGCACTGGCGTATGTGAATTATCAAGCTTAGGTGTTTTGCTACGGCATTCGAAATATATCCACATCTTTTTAAATTCTGAAGTCATCGTTGCAAATACTTCCACATTAAAATTGGCGCACATAATATCGAAATATTGCTTACATTTTGCGCACCTCGTGAATGCGCTGTCTTCCATAATAACACCGCGGCATCCTGCGCAGTTTACTTGGCGTGACGTCATCTCGACCACTACACAGCTTGATGCACTCAACGGCGGCCGGCCAGCAATGGGTGTCGGTGACTCACAGCAGCGAGCGCGCTGTGGGTTGTCGTAGGTCAGTACGTAACGGCCGAAAACATTTTTTTGAAAAGTATTTGCTTATAACTTAAATTTTACAACGCGAAATGAAAAACTGATTTCACTACTAGATAGCCCACATCAAAAACTTTAAGATAATTACAAAATACACACTAGTAATTTACTTTTAACTACAATGCACTTATTTATATGCGGAGCAAACTGTCACAGATGTTAACTACAAAGACGCTCGACGACACAATCTAGTGGTGCTGAAAGCTCAAAATCGACAAAATGCACTTAGGTGCCTTTTTCCGTATCAGGGCAGAAATATTCGTAAGTATACTAAGAGGCCGAAGTCTTAGTATAATTGGTATGCGTCTCTGGCAATTCCCGTAAATAAGTAGTCTCTACACGAACACCCTCCATCTATACAAGAACACGCTGCTACTTTACATGAACTCTCTCAATAACTTTCTCTATTCAATTCTATTATAAATGTTATTTATCTTTATTATTATAATATATCGACTTGTGTCTTTATTATTTAATACATTTTGAATATTTTAAGAGAGTTTTAATAAATTTATTGAATTTGAAAGGCAAAGTTAAAACTTTACTTTTCTATAATGCCTGTGTAATGGCTGGAATGTATTTATTTTTACTTTATGCTTATTAGTCTATTTTAATTCTTTAAGATATTACTACTTAAATAATTTTAGATGGAATTATATAGAAATTAATTATTATTAATAATAATGTGTCCGTCACTCCAAGATAACCAAAAGAACAATAATGGGGAAAAGTTAACCCAAAGAGGAAATCGTTATCGCTCAAAATGTGAACGGATTAGCTTCAGTAAATACAGAAATACCAATGGCTGAACACTCAAACTTAAAAAAAGATACTTATAAATTAAATTTGTTTTTATTAATGTTTAAATAAATTCAATGATTTGTTGCGAAAAATTGTTAAATAAATAACTGTCATAGTGATTTAATTGAATTATCTTTGTTCCATTTTTAAATAAATTTGTTTTTTGAAACATATAACACGAGTACGTCCCAATTTTAAATTTCGAGCATCTCAAAACTTATTGAGTGACTTACGTACTTAGTTCAAATATTTTTTCTTTTATGGTCCCATAGCACAGGCGTGTAAAAGTAAACTCAACAAACTCACGGATGTGTAAAATTCAGTTTATGCGTTAATCCCCTCTCCGTGTGTGAACTGTATATTTATGTATTATGTATAATATTTTCAGTCTTTTCTAGTAATATAGCTTGGACCATCTTACGTTAAACATGTCTTTCATTTTAAACTCTTAAAAATCGATAGTATTACAATGCTGCTCTACAGTCATAGGATTATACTAAGATGCAAGCCATAGTTGCAATTTTAGATTTATGACATAATATGTAGATAAGGTGAGAGCTACACGTTAGTTTTTGGTCGATTGTTACACCCAAGTATTAAAATTTCGTGGAGAGTGGTACTACTCAAAGTTTTGGTGTAACTAATTTGTCTAGCCGTCCTTTTCTAGCTAAGGGTATTATAACTGTTTTATTAACATTAACTGATAAACTGTTATCCCTACACCAGTTATTTATGGTGTTCAGGGCTCTTTACAAGATTAATGATAATTTACTTTTGCAAAAATCCCTCACAATGATAACAAGATCATCAGCATAAACCCGTATGCGAAGCTCTGCCTTCTTGTGCAATAGTTGGTCAACCGCAAGAAGTCAAAGAAGGACGGCCTCCTTATGGACGGCCTCTTGAAGTTGCAACCTCAGTCGAAGTATAAACAGCGCTATTATTGCTTTTTGTTTGAGAGCATCGACTTTACCCAGTTACACTACTCACACTCACAATATCTAGAAAGGCAAAAGGAAAGCTATTTCTTTATCCTCCTGTTCTTTTTCGACCCTGTCAATAACACTGATCAGGGCTATTACCGTAGATTTGCTTCTGCGGTAAGCGTGTTGGTTGTATTGTACGGGCCTCGTAACTAGAGCTATATCCCTAATATGTCTAACTGTAAACTTTTTCTATGTCTTATTAAGAAATACGGATAGACTTATAGGTCTAAAGAACTTTAGCGTAGTCCCGTTTACCAGCCTTAGGTATGAATAGAACTTTGATGATTTTCCATCATTCTGGAATATATCTCCATGTAAAACTTGCTCTGAATATTTTCACCAGATAAGGAAGAAGGATATCGATACCTCTATGTAGTTGAATGGGAATTATTTCATCCTCCGCACTTGTCTAATAAGGTTTAAATGAGTGTCCACTGAAACAGGTTTGGCCTTATTATCTTTGTAGTCATACACCAGTCCTCATTACGAGGCCTTCGGAGGGCTCTGAAAAAGTTCAAGGCAAAAGCTTTGTGACCCTGGGAAATTGGTTGACGCTAGTTACTCTAATGTTTCTGTTTTACTAATAATAAAGATACCATCAGGCTCTTCAAGAAGCCTGGTGTGAATTAGGTTTAGCTTTCCCTGCGTCTAGCTTTGTCTTGCACTGCGAGGCAAAGGCTCAAATTTCTCGCATAGTTTCCTCCACGATACTCTCTTGGCTTTCATAATTTCTTTATTATACTAGGTTAGGGCTGCACTAAACATATCCCACTCTTTAATTTTTAGGCTTTATTGAATAGTTTCTTGATTTTTCACTATGATCTTTTAGCTTATCTCGAAGGTTTAACGGATACCTACGGTAACAGTCTCCGTCACTAACTCCAGATCTTCAATCATTATGATACTTTTAGGAAACGTTTCGAAATTTGTCCTTAGAGTGTCTTTATAGACATCCCAGGAGGTCGCATTTAATTCCCTCAAAGAAAAGAAAATGGAGCAATGCGGGTAACTTAAACGTCTGATGAGTTATAAGTTTTTCGTTATCTGATGTATATTTATACCATATATTGTCATTCATTTTGATCCTAAAATTATTTGATTATTGTGTAATTGTCTTCTCTATATTTATTGTGCAATTTTTCTTTTACTTAATCTATAGATAGATAGATAGAAAATTCTTTATTGCACTCAAACAAAACAATCTGGTACAAAGGCGAACTTAATGCCGAAAAGGCATTCTCTGCCAGCTAACCTTTTGTAGTGTGGTGAGAGCTATGGGTAGAGCCGCGAGAGAAAAAAGAAAGAAAAACTAACTTATTTATTCATACTAATAAATAATTATTCATAAAAATAAATGATCTATAAGTGGGGACTTTGAATTTGCCTTCAGTACACTCTTTATTTGTTGTTGTTCGTAAACTTGTCACTAGCTATTAGTTCTTCTAAATCATAATAAATAAATTAAAAAAGAATCTACTATTCTATTTTATTTTATTAATCAAGCGAGCGAAGCCGCAGTAAGGATCTAGTATATGGTTGAATAAGCATACGCGAGATATTGCTCAATTACTAAAAGCTTTGAAATTCTTTTTATTAATGGTTTTCCATGTGTGCTCCATTAAGGCGTCAGGGTTTATTTCACGGTTAAGTAGTTAGGTCTTAACGCAGACATTTTCTGCACGTATATAAAATGCGAAAACGGAAAAAATTATACGCTGTTTCACTCATTCATGAATATAATAAAAACTTTTTAGCAAAAAAAAATGAAACCGCCGAAAAAATAGAAAAAATAATAATAAACCTTTTCCTTTTACCTTAATAACTAAGTTCTTAGACTAATGTAAGTAAATCCCAACACGTCGTTGCTGAAGATTTCACGTTGCATTGTTAATTCGATTTGGTTATTTCTTTAAATTTAAGGTAATTTAGGGATTTCTGTTCATTAATGATTGGCGCCGACTCAAAATTACTTAGGTATACTTTAAATAGCTTAAGATCTTAGTTATTAGGATTAATTTGAAACTCAAAATTATTACAAAAATATATACCTACTTAGGTATGTTTACATTATTTTAAGAACTCAGTTGTTAAGGTAAAAGGATTTATTTAAAAAATTAGTTTTTTTGGCGGCTTAATTTTTTTGCTAAAAGTTTTTATTTTAAAATTTTTGTAGCTATTATATACTAATTACTACATGCATACATTATTACTTTTTAATTAAAACTCTAAAGCTCTAAAACATCTGAAAGAAAGTGTAAGTCAGACATATGTGTCTCTGAGTAAAGTAAAAACACTTGAAAGTATTGCTTTTTTCGATCTAGAGCCAAATAAGATATTACACGATGAACGAGCTTTAACAGAAATGCAAAGGCTGACAGGTCTACACACAAGAGACTGACAAGTCTAAAGCTCAATCATCGTGAGTTTTTTTTTTGTTATGTTATTATTATGTAATGTTGTAATACACAACTCAGCAAGTATGTGAGTAAAACAATAAATCACCCCTATTTTTCCACTCTTAGATTTTCTAAATTTATATGAGATCAATTTCGAGGTATAGGGTATACCTCGAAATTGGTCCCGTCCAATCCAATAAAAGAATACATAAAAAATATACGCGTCGACTTGAGAACCTCCTCCGTTTTTTCCCTCGGTTAACGTAATGTATTTATTACGTAATGTTGTAATACACAACTTAGCATTAAAACCTGTGAGTAAAATATAAATCAACTCTATTTTCCCACCCTTAGGGTAAAAAATTTTTTTGCCAATATTTTAAGGAACCAGTTTCGAGGTAAACCCTATCCAATAACAAAAAATTATCAAAATCGGACTACTCTGTAAAAAGTTATGCGTGGTCATACTTAAAAAAAAAAGGAAATATATGCGTCGACTTGAGAATCTCCTCCTTTTTTCCCGTAGGTTATATATTGGTTGGAAGTTTTAGGTATTTATTATTATTATTGTATTTATTTGATATTTATTATTATTTATCATTAATGTGTACACTTTAATACATTATAAATATTGTTATACATAATGCTTTAATCTTTATTATATTTTGTTGTTCAAGTTTTCAAATTATGAAAAGAGACTTAAAATATGTTGCTCGTTAAATATGAGGACTCTAGAGATAAAAATAACGTTAAGAAACTGTTTTTTCCGAACTTCATTTGAAATTTATAAATTGTTTAACTTTATCCTCCTTCTTCATATTTACCTATAAAATAAACAGATTTGCTTGACATTGATCGTAATTGTAGATTGGATGTAATCGCCCTATTTAGAAAATGGTCTGTTTCCCCTTGACAGTCTGGATATTTGATAGCGGCCTTAGATAAACCTTCACCCATTTCGTCTCTTGAAGAGGCAACTGCTCTGTTGCATAAAAGACCTTATGGGCTCTGATAAATTAATGAATGTAGTAGTGCTATCATTTTGTGTTTTTAAAAAGATTTTGATTGGCGAACGAGCACTAAACAGTCCAAACATATCTACGTCTATCGTCGAGAATCAAAATGTCAATGCGTTGTCACTACAAAGAACATAAATGGGATGCCTCGTTAATAATACGATAAGCCTCCACCTTTTTACTCCGTTCTCTTGTCACTCGTTATAAAATTGCAAATCTTCCATTATACAATAAAATATCAAACAACTCGATGTGAAACAGCGGTAGTTTTTTTTTTAAATAAGATAAAAGTGACAAACGAGCACATAGTCCATCTGATTGTAAGTTAATGCAGTGGCCCATAGACATTTTCATCTATCATCGATTAAGAATCAAAAAACAGCTGCGATTTCAGTCCTGAGCTTTTAAATTGAATTGTTATGAATCATTATTAATGGGGGCATAATGAAAAAATAGTCAACGTAAATTGTAAGAAAGCTAATCTGTGCGATTTTTTCACTTTAGTATATATAAGTATGTATCTTAGAATGTAATGGATTTTTTTTAAATTCATATTTCACTGCAGGTTATTTGTATAAACTGAAAAATTGCAGATATTATAGTGTAAATTGTTGAATCGTACAAGAATTTTAATAGCGATTATTTATATCATCGTAGCTCATCGTATTGTGTGCTCTTTGAGATTTTAGACTCTAATAATACTTAAAAAATTAAGTCATTTCTATGTTCTTTTGTAAGTTATAAACCTGTGTGCGTGGTAGAGAAAATTTGCTACAATTGAAATGCTGTGCATGCAGATAGGCGATCTCAGTACTAGCCATATTACACTTCTGATGCCGCTTCCCATTACTGACTAAGATATTTTATGTCTTAGCATTTTAATCCTCTTGAGTGGACTAAGAAATATCAGAATCTCAATGCCGTCTTCATAATATAATTTCATACCCTATTTTGCCACCTTCAGGGGTGAACTTTTTCTATTAAATATTTATTACACTACATTTGAAGTAGAGCCTATTTAATAAAAAAAGAGTTATCAAAATCGATTCACAATTTACGAAGATATCGCGCAACATACATACAAAAGAAATTAAGTCGAATTGTAACGATTCTCCTTTTTTTGAAGTCGGCTAAAATTTAATTTAGTTTTTAAAATATCGAGTATGGAAGTAGTTTGCAATGTCCCTCAGCCCAACTTTTTACTACTGTAATATTTATCACTGAATAATTTATTTTAAAATCACAATGGACATTTTAGCATTAAAACTTTAGAATCTTATAGGGATAATCTGCACAGCGAAAACTTACCTCACGATTTATTGTTTCTTGTCATCAAGGCTTGTCCCACTTGGTCAATTTTTTTTAATTGATTAATTTTTATAGAAGATATAATTTTATAGAAGAATATTCTGATGGTAAGTAATCTATAAACATCTGCAACCCAAGTCAGTAGTTCCTCAAAATCCGATAAAGACGTCAGCGATTGTAAATCGCAAGTGCGTTATCAGTTTATGATGAGAATAGTTTAGTATAGTCTACAATTTTCTTAAAGTTGAAATCGTATGTATCCTAACTTTTAATGGGTTTAAGTCCTTTTTAACTCTCGAAACGAAGTAAGATATTTTCTTTAAAGTATTTGCCCCTTACAACGGTTCTACAACAAAATTATTATAGTGTTAGCGTAAGAAAGTCTCTAACAGGTTTCATTAAAATATTTTTGTTGTTTCTAAACAACTTCTTTCAGCGCATAATTATTGTGTAAAGTACCATTTACTGCAAGAGTTTTGAACTTTTACTGGTCATTTAAGAATTTTTAAGACAACATTAAGTGCTATCTATGTATTTGGTATCTACTAAACTTTGTCGTTTCAACCTTGATTTTCAAAATTGTATGCTTTTATATCTATTAGAAGTAGCAGCATTAATTCACATCTACCAAACATGAGGTTAAGATATATTTGGGGTAATTCTGCGACGAGTCCAATTTCCAAGAGTCATTCATCTCATCCACTGTATTGGAATCTTCTAGCATTGAAAACGATTTTGTAATTCGAGCCTAAGTTTTAAGGGGCTTTGGAATAGAGCACGAGGCAAATGGAGTATTAAATTTTTCAGTGTATTTCATCCTCCCGGTCAGTGATACATCACTAAACTGATTGACTTCAATATTACGATCAGTCGAAATCGATCTCAATTTTCGTCAAACCATCAGGACTAGACCAGGTCTACTTTCTGTGGGGCAAGAGTTCATCCAGAAAATTTCCCTTCCTTTACCTTAGTGGCCTTTCTGGTGCCGAGTTTTGCGTTGAAGTATGTCATCAGCGCCATATAGTGGAGTTTTAGAGAAGTGTGTGACTCTAGAGATATTTTCATACATTTCCTATACTTGGGGATGTGTCGATGTCGGTAAGTAAATCTTTGTGACCTCCAACGAATATTATTTAGAAATTCTAAGAATTAGGTACGCAGATTTCGTTAGTTAACACATTAAGCAATTTGTATATTGTAAAATTTAGATGATGCTTTTCCCATGTTTCCTCACATATTAATGTTACATACTTCTATGACTACCTCGTTGGTTTAGCTGTCGTAAACGCGACTGCTAATCATACATTTCTGTGTTCAAATCCTGGGTCATTATGACAAAAGTCAGTTATTGAATTTTTCTGTAAATTAATTCTCAGTAGCAGTCCGGAGTCAGTAAATTGACGGCGTTTAAACCCTGTACCTTGAAACACACGTAAAGCCAATGATCGTGCGTACGTCCCCTCTCCGGTTACGTCAGCTTGCCGTCCCATTAGCCTATGAGAGTGTGGGAAACAATAGAACACATATCCAAGCCATGTGATGACGGTAAAGACTATCCACTATCCCATATCTTACCGAAATTGTCGTAAGAGACGACAGAGGGAAACAGGCGGGAGATGGGCATCAGCATTTTCCTGAAAAGAGCAATTGTACAATAAAAAATTGCAGTTTCCCGCTCTCCAAGCGCGGTTACTATGGTAATTAACCCCCTATAATGAGACTTACGAAGAGATGGCCCCCATTCCCCGGTGGCTCCGCTATTTCTGCTTACGGTGGCGAACATGGTAACGGCGGGGCAGTGGGTGCTAACACTCTCCAGTCAAGGTTCAGTTGACGCACACGACGACTCGACCTGGTAACATACAATGCACACACACTGAGTACCGACAAGAAGATCCTGGAGCTAGAAGAAGAGATAGACAAGTTGCGCTGGGATATTATAGGATTATACAAGGTCCAAATAGAGGGGAGGACACGGTAATCCTCAAATTCGGCAACTTGTTTTATCACCGGGAGAATGGCCGTTTGTTGCAAGGAGGTGTTGGATTAATCGTCCACAAGTATCTCGTTAACAACGTTGTAAAAATTATGAGTGTGTCATTGAGGGTTGCATACCTTATACTCAGAATCACCAAACGGTATTCGTTGAAGGTAATACAGTATTACGCACCTACCTCAGGACATCCCAATGAGGAGGTAGAGGAAGTGTATCTGGATATAAACGAAGTTATACATTCCTCCAAAACCCACATATGGTGTTTATGGGAGATGTCAACGCAA